>OMNW01005019.1:1526-32676 GCA_900303245.1 Selene dorsalis | reverse complement strand
GACGAACGTTTGGTATGGTTGAACCATTTCAAAACATTTTCAATATGTGTGGTAGTAAATAAACCAGGCAACCTACCTGAATAGGAGTACGATCAATGCCCGCAGAGGGAGAGCGTGGATCCATCAGTTGCTGGACACGACCGTTTTTGATAGCTGGCTCTGATTTTTTTGGTGCAGATACAAGCAACTTGCTCTCACTGGATCCCATGATGCTTCTTCTCCCATTTCATAGTTAAATAGAAGAACAGAACAAAACTTGACATTACAACTAAAGCAGAAGTCTTGTAAAAATGCAAAAAAACAACAACAACTTAAAATGCCAAATATAAAACATCTGTCAAGGAAAAATATGAATGTATGGTGACAATACACAACAAAAACATAAAACAGCGGTGGGATGTGTTGTATTTTCTAAGTACAATCCCAGCAGTAGTTTGCAAACAATGGAAAAACATGCCTACTGGCTGCTCCTCAGTAAATTGCATAGGGCATAGAGCCAAAGTGCTGCACACAAGATCAAGAAGAACTTGAAAAATCTAAACATTGAACAGTGTAGATAACTGTTGGTGGTCCCTTTTTAGTCTCACATACGGAATTACGAGAGCTTATATCTTGTTTTACACAATTAACGTTTGCAGTATTCTAACCTCACAACAGCGATACATGGCATGGTTTCACTGTAATGTAGCTTGCTAACACAGTTGTTTTTACATTTAATTCCCATATGCAACGATTACAGAATTACAGAAGCGGCTGGAAAGCGAACAACAAGCTAGTTTAGCAAACAACAAGCTAGTTAGCGTGATGTTCCCATATCTCACTCTTTTAACCAGGTGAAGGTGAAACACCGTAGTGATAGTAGTTGATAATGTAAAAACATCGAGTTGAAATGACTTCAGCTCATACGGACCAGGTTTGCCAATTATTTCTTTCCTTACCTTAAAGGAGACAAAGAAAGTCGATGAATCGTGCAGCTTCGTCTTCTTTCACTAACTCCACACTTAAGATAAACTGGAGAAACTCACGAGTTTTAAAACATTTAAATGGCGGGGATGCGTAGATGTTACTTTTAAACGAGCCAATCAGCGTGCGCGCCCTCTCCGTCTCTTCGGCGCTGATTGGCCTGGGGTACGGCGTTCTAGAACTGGGCGTGGCGGCCCGTTGATAACCTTTGAAAGTGGGAAATGAATAATCGCGTGCTTTGTTTTTCTACATCTGGCGAATGAAATTTTAACGTTAGGTTCGTGCAGTCCAACAGAAACATACGTGCACAGGCCACGCTCAATGGGCGGTGCTGTCTGGTGTTTACAGGAAGACCTGAGCACAAAATAACAAATTACGATTTTTTATATTAAATATGTAAGATGCAATTTTACCTTTAGTTACAGATCAGTGAAGACATATGTTTGCAAACGCTTTTACAAATTGCTTTAACACATTCAACGAAAATAATATGAAGTTGTTCAAAGTTACAAATTGACATCATTGTGTTGTTTTTATGGGATGAGTTATCATTATCATTATCAAAATTTCATAATTAGTTTTCCTCCAAGTTGCTCAATATACAGTAAAGATCACTTTAATATGCCCCTCTTTAACTGAAAAACTTGAATACACAATATAAACGGAATAAAATTAAAAAAAAAAGATTAATTAGCTCAGTTTGTGTGAAAGATCATCTGTAGTGCCTTAGATTTCAAACTCTTGGTGCATAAGGTTCGAACTTCAAAACTCTTGCTGCTTCCAGCACCTGTATAGTTGGCCATACTTTCATACGTTTATCACAAAACTGAGTAATGAGAAAAGACAAAAAAAAACATGTTTGGAATCAAAGCTTTATTGCTGAATATTATATTAAACATTGCAATCAGGATATAACTAACCTGAAAACAATTATAGTGCAACAATTATGTTACAATACACAATATGGCATAGAGCATTATTTTACAATGAAGCAAATTGTTTTACAAGAGCGATATGAAAAAGAGCACGAGAGGAGCCCAGAGAAATCATTCTCAATGATATTACAATTATATGATCTTATCATCTGATGCATGATTAATATCCCCCAGCCAGCCCCCAAACACACACACACACACACAGATACATACACACACACACACGCACGCGCACACACACACTCACACACACACACACACACACACACACACTCACACACACACTCACACACACCTTATCATGATAGTAACAGTCCTGCTGGTTGTCAGTTCATTGTCCTGGCTGATAATTGATGACTAAAAATTAAATAAGGAATTAAAAAGAAAAGGAAAATCAAGCCACTTCTGACTAGTGTTTGTACTCTGGACCAGCAAAATCCTTCTCCACAGAGCACTTTTGATAAAAGGCAGTACTCTTTACAATGTCAGGGCAATACTGTACCTTTAATTTACATAACCGCAGTGAATATACAGTTCAATTTACAACCTTCTGTTCAGAAAGACCATGAGAGCATTGAGTGTCATGAAAACATGATAAACTGTCCACATTGCTGGTTATTGAATACAGAAGTGATTCACTCATTTGTCACCATTTACTTTCTTCACCGAGACCAATTTTCAAATCAATCCCAGTTGTCCAGAGAAACAGAATAGGAGGAAATGAGCACACTCTCAAAAATGGAAAACACAGTGCTGTGACTGTATTACTGCTGGCTGTTCCTGTCCAGGTAGACTAATACTGCAACATTTGATCAAAGTCATTTTAACACACACAAGCACAAGATGAGATCTTTAGGATGGTGGATAATTCACAGTGTCTTCCATCTCCATTTCTCTCTAACCATTACCACTCTGATTCCTCTCCGCTTTGTTCAGTCACCCAAGCATCTACCTCCCAGCAAAGCACATTCACACTCAATAAGCCCTCCTCTGGCTGGTCTTCATTCAGTTCCACCTTCAACCTCTCGCTGGCAGAAATGAGCCAGCAATGCGTCCAAATCCCGGCGATCGGCAGCAGCGTACAGAGAGCTCTCACCCATCATGCTGAGAGCCATGCGCAGGGTTGACCAGATGTTGTCCGACATCATGGTTGCCATAGCGCCTCCGGGCCCCCTGGTAGCTCTTGCTCCATCTCCAGCAGCCTGGCGCTGTAGAGACAGAGCTTCAAGGAAGTGCTCCACTGCCTCTCTAAAAATGAAAGAGAAGGAAATAAGGGTAGGACGAACAACTGATTTCAGACAGATTAACATTTACACCAGTTGCAACATGACCTCAATTTTCCAGATTACCTTTATTGATATTAGTGATGTTAAAAAAAACCAAAAAAAAACCCCATCTCACTACAATGAGGTATAACATCATCCCTCAAACTGACCGTAAATGGATTGGATTTGGAATCTGAAAACTTTTTATAAATCTAAGCAAAAACTGAAAAACCAACATGTAAGATTAATCGCAGGGCTGTTGTACTGAACTGAATTATTTTTTGACTATGCCCAATAAGCTGACAACAGAGCTGTTGCTGCCATCCAGTGTAAGTAAAAGTAATTGTATCCAAGCTCTGTTTGTGGGATATTGATATTGTCCCAAATATAAAACAGAAAATAACAAAAAATGTACCAAAATGATTGTGTTATTCAATTTAAAACAAACAGAAAACACACAATACTGATATTCTCCACTGAAGACTTGTAAAGTTATTTTGACACACTTGGAAAGTAGTACAGTATGTTGAGTTACAGCTTGTTCAAAGAATAACTGGTTCAAAACAAGGGCATCTTTCAAGAGATCAAACCCACTGCTGCCCTTTAGTCTATGACAGCTGACATCAAACACACTTAATGTTCATCTCAAGCCCCTAACACAAAGATTAAGATGGTTAGTAAAACCTTCCCTTGAACCTTTATTATAATAACGTCACAAATAATCTTTGTTGAAGGACTGTGTTCACTTCTACAAAAAGACAAGCAGTGTCAGAGACGTATTCCACCCTGAACACCAGGAGTCAACAGTCTGAGAATAGCCCACTTTACTTACTACTGTTTATTTGGATTACTTTCATAAACTAACTGCATGTGTAAAACCAAAATAATTTCTCCTTCACCTGTGTGCTCCTAAATTGACACAGCTGATTCCCAAGTTGTAGCGGCTACGGACGAATCCTGGCTGCAGTTCTAGCGCTCTTCTGTAGGCGGCCACTGCCTCCTCTGAGCGGCTCCCATTGGCTAGTGTGGCACCTAACTTGTTCCACAGCAAGTAGTCCTGATGGACACAGAGGAAAAGAGTGAGGGCTCATCAACAGACACGGTGAAGACAGATGTTAGGATCTCATCACTGCCTTCTTCGCTGACCTGTGGTGTGACAGAAAGAGCGGCGCTGAAACAATCCACCGCCTTGTCGTACTCTCCGCTGAGGTTGAAAAGAACTCCCAGTCCACACTGCAGCTGAGGGTCCACCTGGGCTGGGTCAGAGTTCGCCGCACGCAGGTACAGGGTCTGGACATCAGTAAACAAAGATCTGTGCAGGAAGAAAAAGAGAGATAACAAGAGGTTAGTCTTTATGTTTTTGTGATGGCTGGATCTATATTTGCTGTTTTAAAGTTGAATTTGCACTCACTCTGGCAACAGTGACCCAAACCTCTCCCTGTCTTTCTCCCGGTCTCTGGCACCTTCCTTTTGACGATCGCGCTCATTCTGCTCCCAGATCGAGCGGTATTGGGGATTGTGCTTTAGCCAGTCACGAAGAGTCTCACAGGCCTGCCTGTGCAGCGACTCATTAGTGAAACTGACAGCCAACGCCATCAGAGCAGTCAGGTTGTCATTCTTCAGCTCAATACATCTAATGGAAGAAAGGTAACAATGAGAGGGGGAAAAAAAATCAGACAAGAATTAATATTACTGTTTTATTCAGTGTTAAAACTGACTGGTTTAACAGCAGATACAGCAGTAATTGAGTTAATGTCAGTCTGAGGAACAATGTTCATTATCAGTATATGCCGTGTTGCATTTCTTTTCTTATTTCCAAAAACAGCACAACACAGGAACAAATATATAAGAAATATTTGTATCAAGACACAGAGCCTCCTGAGGTCCACAGAAAGTGTAACTGCCCTATATTTGGTTTCCAATAGTTATTACAGTTGGTGTATTAATTTATCTGTTCTGTACAAGTTTTCATTTTACAATTCTGACTTCTGACCTGCGGAGGGCGCTGATGGCAGCAAATTCTTGCTCATTCTCTGCCTGACAGGTTCCCAGATATTGCCAAGCCTGCAATTTAAATAAGACAGATGTGCACACACGCACACACCAGATCATCATCACAACAGATTTATGTTAGGGCAAAAAAACTGCAAGCAAATTAAAAAGGAGATTTATTGAGCTGTTTTCAACATATGCATTGATAATGAAGAGTGTGATCAAAGAATTAAAACCCGAAAAATGCAAATGAAAGCAAAAAATTCTTACCAGCTGGTTGTCTGGTTCCCTCTGAACAGCACTTTCGAAGAATCGTACTGCACCAGGGATGTCCCCTGCTTCCATCCTCTTCACTCCCTCTGACAAAGGGTCCGGGTGGGATAAGTACGGGTTGTCCTCTTCAAATTGATACCCCTGCAACAAACACAAGAAACATGCAGGGGCTGCTGAGTGTTTTTCTGTGTGTAGTGCTGTAACAGAGCATTTTGCAGAGCCATAGTGCACGAAAAACAGTAACATACTGTATGTGGTGCACTTTTAGTCATATGTGAGAGCTGTGTGTGCAAAAATGCTGAAATCCTCAAACACACAAACATAGTATCTCTCAGCAGATGGCTGCACAGGTTGACAGCTACCTTGTCATAAGAAGTGCTGAGTAGCTGATCGAAGTCAGACAGCCAGGGATGGCTCTCCGCATCCCTCTTGGCCATCTCCTCCCACTCCTGCTGCAGTTTCTCCCAGAAATCCACATCACTCTGACAAAATGACAAAATGATGCACATCATTACCTCACCCCTCACATCGTATATCATCCAGTATTACAGACACGTTTGACCTTTACTTTTCCAAGTGAAAGATGAGTATGTATTGACGGTGTATAGAGCACAACAGAGTCTTAAGAAAAAATGTGCTTTGTTTTTTTTCTAATGGGATAAAGTAACTTTGTCAAAGGCACCTTGATGCTAATTGCATTTTTAAACCTCAACCTCTTAGGACATACTGTGCTGTAACCTCTATACAACTTCTCCCAATTAATGCACAGTGGCTTTATCTTTGGGTTTAAAGTTTGACTAGTCACTCATTCTTGTCTCACCTCCACTGCAGCTTTGGCTTGTTGGAAATCTGGTCCTGATGTGGCGAACTCATCCACCCAGGCTTCAGCTGAATCCTCTGAGACCTGAATAACAACGAAGAGCATTGGCAGGGGTTGACTTGAGACTGCAAATGCTGACTATTAAAACTGTTCTATGAGCTGAGGATGGTTGTATTAAAACAGGAAAAAATATAGAGGGAAGTGAATGAAGAGGAGGAAAAGATGAAAGAAGAAACAGCATAGAAAAAGCTCATTGTCTCCTACTCCTACTTTTGTCCTAATTAACTCCTGATGTTTTTACTCAGACGGGAAATGCACTCAACAGCAACAAAGGAATTTAATGCTGAGTGTATCGTATTTTATTATGTAGAACAAAACTTAAGGAACAGCACTAGAAGCAAAACTTAAATACAGCTATAACTGCAGCTGAAAATAAAACACCTATTGCTGCCACGACCACAGAGGTCCTACCTGCCTGATGACCTTGGCCCACTGCTCTGCCTGTTTAGCTTTAGTTTTCTCAATCTTCTCATTCCTCTCTGGGGGTTCCAGGGGAAGACTCCCTCCCCCTGTCTGCATCAGGAACTATGGCAGGAGGCGAGGAGGGGTGGCGGAGGGGAATGGGACAGTGTTTTGAGGAGGAGGGAGCGTGTTTTTTTTTTTTTTTGGACGGAGTAGGAGTAATTTTAAGTAGTAGGAGGAGTAGATGAATGGCAGTAGTTAATCGAGGGAATGGGAAGCCGAGAGTTCGGAGGCAGGTCAAAAAATGGGAAAAGTACATGTCAAAGTTAGAGGGCAACTAAGTACAATGGAGCCATGGTTAACATATTCATCATAAACAGGACTGAGGTACACATGCACAGTAAAACATGGAAGCCCTTTTCTGCCAGGAGAAGTGAAGAAATAAATGAAAAGTGAAGCACGATTTAAAAAAAAAGACCAATGGTGAATAAAATTATGAGACAATAAGTCAAAATTTTGCATCTATATTTAATAAATTGTTTTTTGAGTTACAAAAGACAAAAATATTGGGTACAAAGTCAAATTTTACAATTTTGACTCAGTAGCTCATAGCTTTGCCTTGATTACTTGGAAAAAAAAAATCAGACTCATTATCTAATGATTTTGATTTTCATCTCATAATTTACATTGAGCATTTATATTTTCTTCCTATCTAACTTTTTGTTTTCTTTTCTTGGCGTAAACCGGCTTCCACAGTGTTGTGATTTCAGGGGGAAAATGTAGTTAAAAGTCCCAAAGCTGGCATTAGCCTTTTTGTGCCTGAACTGAATGAGGCAAAGTTAAACCACTTACAAGCCCCAGTTAACTCAAGACCTCAGGGAAAACTGAGTCAAGATGGAAATAGCTTGATTAGAGTTTGACTGTGCACATTAAAATCTAGTTGCATAAGAAGAGAAGCTGACAGTCAGAAGAGTCCTCTCTTTGCCCAACAACTTCCATCTGCTGTGCTGAGCAGTCTTGAGCTTCATATTACAGGGACTGTAGTGGCTGTTTTTGGTTACATGTGTGGAAAATGTTACTCTGCATCAGAATCTGAGGTGATGAGTCACGAGGCATAGCCTATACTGTGTTAATGTGCTTCCCCAATGTATTCCCAGTTACAACCATCCCCTCCTTGGTGGGCAGTGACTCGTACCTGGTTGAGGTTGGAGGCCCAGTTCTGAGCCTCCTCGGCCTGAGCTTTATCTGTGAGCTGTCTGTCTGTTTTGCTCTCCACTGTGACACTGCCCTCGCCAATCTGCCTAATGAATCGCAGGAACTACACAACAACGGAAAAAAAATGACAACAAAAAAGCATTTACCATTACTGACTGGTTGGGTTTACACTAATATACTATTAAATTACCTTCAACCCAACAACTGTCTTCCCAGACTTAGTCAATAACCTTGAAAAACCTTCAGTCATCAACATTAACAATGCACTAGGCTCTCAAGGAGATGCTCTACAAAAACGTTTAAGAAAAAGAGAAAGAATATGGTGATAGATAAGTAGAAAGTGAATGAACCATGGTATAAAAAGGATCCAACGGACTGTCAGAAAGTTATGAACACATTGCTCACCTCTGTGTTTTGCAACTTGGGGTCATCAACCTTTGAGACAAGTTCATTGGCTGTCTGCCTCAACTCCTCTCCTGGTTGATACTCCTTTGTCCTGCAAGGTTGACAACATAAAATATGTATCTTACACAGCGAGGCTGTTCTGAACTTTCTGTTCTATTCTGCACAAACAGACTGGATCAAATCAATCAAGCTCAAGAATGCACTTCTTTTGTGGCTAGTGCACTCTGCTGATAACTAGACATCTGTAAGGCCAATATAGCGTACACCATTTTTCATCTGCATATTTTCAACAGTCAATGTGGCCCAGTCCCTGTTCTAACCATTCATTCTCCTTGTCTCCCAGGTCTCCGAGCCACAACTTCTCCTCTGACTGCTCCAGATACTCCTCTGCCCAACGCCCAGGATCTGGAGCAGAGAAGAAAAATGCAGGGAGGTATATGGTAAAAATGACTTTAAAATGCAAAAATAAAATGATTTATGCAAGGCAGGTTTTCTCTGATGTCAGTTAAAGGTGATGACATATGACAATGGTGGTGGTGATGACTCCAGAAATGTGAAGTGCACCTTCAGGAGGTGAGAAAGAGTGAAAACAAAGGAGCAACTATAACAAACTCAAGCTACCTGCAGCCTCAGCGATAAACTCCCTCGTCCAATCAGCATCTGCTGCATCGCCGAGAGCGATGAGCCCGGGTGCGGAGGCAGAGTCAGAGCCCGCAAGGAACTCCGCTGCCCAGTCACCAGAAAGGGCCAATGCTGCCACATCTGGAGCTATGACATGAATGTAATGGACAACACACCGAGTTAGTGCACAGACTTAAGCCTATAAAAGGAGTGAATGTAAAAATGACTAATTGAAAAAAAAAACAAACAATGATGACATTAACCTCTTTGTGGAGCTTGTCTGTAGCTCTGCTGGTCAATCTGCTGCATTTCCTCCAGCAGCTGACCCATGTCAAATGTGTGTGGGGGGCGTGGGGGTGCCTGAAGGAACTCATTCACCAGCTGAAACCAAAATAAAAGCATGTTATCACAGATACTAAATCTCACCTACATTTTAGAGCCTGGGTTTGGAAACCCCAAACAGTATGCCCTAAACCTTTACCAGACTGGATGCAGCATTAAAGTAAACATAGTTTAGTAAATACAGAGAGGAACACAGGCACTGACCTCTTCTTCAGTTGCAATTTCAATGGGAGTGGGGGGAATCTGAGGGAAAAAAAAAAAAAAAGAAAACAGTCAGCCAGAGCCACATCTGCTATTGATCAGCAATTTCATGATAAGACTTAAATATGCTGACTTTGTAGGAAATAATTTAGCTGATAAATTTATTTTATCTAAACTACTAATGAAAATCCGCAAATTACTCACTGTAGGTGTTGAGCGGTGCCGCCATGCCCCCCCCTCCTTGGTCATGTGACTGGTCAGCTTCATGAGGGGATTGGCTCCCCCACATTCTGCCTCCACCAACTCCCGCATTGCCATAGCAACACAAAGACGAGGCAAACCCAATCAGACCACCTGAGAACTGAAAGGAGAATGAATAGATGCATCACTCGATTGTTTGTTTTGGACAATTGCACATAATTCAATCTGAGTTCAAGGAAGTTAATGGCATCATATTTTTAGGCCTCCCACTATTAAGAGTCACACTGCAGCACAGCGCTGGATAACTCAATAGTGTGATTAATTCAAGATGATCCCCAAAGGTGCAGCGCACAGTATAGACTTTAATTGCAAAATGAAGATGACAGCAGTTCAGGCCACACACATCAAATTACACAAAACAAAATGAAGCTCTGTGCAGCTGAAGGCACCTTTGTACAATTACCCTGTCAACAAGAAACATTTAGTTTATTACCTGGGGGAAAATTGAGAATGACTGATACAAACAGTCCAGTGCTATTACCATTAACTTTCTTTAACATCCCCAAAACATTACTTAGTTTTCCGGAGCCCTCTGAAACGCTGATAGGCCAGATGAAACCTTCAGGGTGTCCACACGGCACAGATAGCCTCATGTCACATAACCAAATTCAAGCTCCATCTGCTGTTTTCCGATTCATTTCCTGGCTTAGGTTGACCCATAAATAATGTGGATATGATGGCCCAGCAGGCACAGACATTTACTGCATATTTCACTCCACTCAGCTAGTCCATTAAGTTCAGAGGACTTAAGCTATCCACTCTATTGCAGCCTTTAAACAAGAAAAACAGAACAACATTTAAACTAAATATTAATACTGATATACACAAAAGCGCAGTTTTAATTAATGTCCTGATGGGGCTGGTTTAAGACTTTAAATATTTCTCTGGTACTGACTGAAATATAGTCTTATGCATATCTGGTACTGACTGAAATATGCAGTGATTTTTTTTTTTTTTTTAAGAAAAATACTGAAACTGTCAAGCATTAAAAACTACTACTGTACTGAATCTTTTTTGATCATCTGTTAAATTAAATGAAACATGTTTATAGAGAACAAAACAACAACTCCAGTTTATATCAAGTAAGGTACTGAACAAATGACCTGACAGTCTGTTCCTAAGTATCATATTAGGACTACTTAAAAAAAATCATTATTTTAAAACCTGGTATCACATCGCAACATCAACAAAATAATGATATTTGGTATAATTTGACCTTTGATTATCGGGTGGCCGCCAATCTCGTTCTCCAAATGCAAAACAGTAACAAGAGCAAATTCACTGGAGCAGTCCCTGCATGCAAACTCTGAAAATAATTATATGTGGTCCAAGAGAAAACCCCCCTGCACAGCTCACTGGCCTATATCCAGGGCCAGGGATGAACAGATGACAAACTGTTATACATGCTAGCCTGCTCAACTTCTCTCTGCCCCTGGAGGAATACATAATGGTTACAATTTCCATAATGACCTGTCAGGAATAGAAATTTAATTCCTTTCCTGTCCACACCACTCTACTCTACTCTATTGCACCATAGCAGGGTTAACCTCAAAAAAAACAAAAAAAAAAACACAGTCCACTCTACAGGTGGACTCTTGTCGTCTGGGCTCTAGATATTTTATTCAGTCTGATTCAAACAGCTGCTGCATGATGATTAGGGTCAAAGTAAGAGGATTAGACAAAGATATTAATACACACACTATGACAGATAGGCCACTGTGACACCTATTTACTTGCTCACTTGAAAGCCACATACTTACTGCATGAACCAGTGCAGGATGGTGATTTTTGTCCAGCGCAATCACACATACACTTTTGCTGTGAAAATTCATTTACATACATCCATCCCACAGTATCCAGGTGGAATTTAGCTTGTGTCAGACCAATTAATAGACTGGCACCAGCACTGAGTGTACACTGTTAGCATTGTTATTGCCCAAACCAAACAGTGGCTTCAGTCAGAAACGGCAACATTAGCTCTCTCAGCGTTACTCACTGTGTTTCTTTATATGTCGCTAACGTGCTCTTCTTGTGAAACTGCAAGTTAGAAGGAAAATATATCAAGAATTAACGACCCGTTCGGCTTTTAACAATAGCTTCTGTGGCTAGCGGAGGCTAACGGAGGTAGCTAGCTACAGTAGGGCCAGTGCAGTGCAGAGATGATTCCTGTAGTGTGTGCTCTGAGAGGCATGAATAGACGGGTAGCATGGTGTTCATCTCACCGCCGACAGCTGCTGCTGTAGCCGAACCGACCGTCCCTCCTCTCCGGTCTGCCCGCTCCGTCTGACTCTACGGCCGCGTCAGGACAAAGGTGCGCGCATCCAGCGTGTCACAGCTCCCGGTGACCGTCGACAACCAGCCCGCTGCGTGTTATCAGCGCTTCTCTTTTATTTACCTTCCTTCTCCATGACCCACAAAACCCTCCACCGTTCTGCTCCGAGTGTCACGTTACGTTACGCTGGTTCGCTACTCTCAAACGTTCCTACGTAAGAGCACGTCTGCGCTAGAAAAGGACCGTGGTTTCATGAACGCACACAAATCAAAGTGCTACATTTAATAGGCTGCAGCTGCAGTTTTAGACACACAAAACAACATCTGGGTAGATATAATATTAGATATACATATTGCATTAGTAAACATACAGTAGTAAAAGTTACTGCGCAGGTGGTGACAGGTGCTAAAACAGCATTGTCAAAAAAACTTGGCAATTAATATATCGGCTAACAGAATATCTAAAAGTAAAAGTAACACACATAAAAATAAGTATTAAAGATTAAATTTATGGTGAACGGCCACGTATATATTTTTAATTTTTATTTGCCGTTTTCTCGTGATAACTATTTACCATCTCGATATAGCAAAGACCGTTTTCTCTTGATAACGAATGAATTTATTGTAGAATGTGTTGACATGGTTGCCTAGCAACAGGGTTCACTGGCAGAATCACAGTTCCACTGATGTAATGTGTAGCGTTCAGTTCGAGCATGGGGCAGGTAACCTCAGCCCACTCTACGTGCTGGTGTGTTTATTGTCCACTCCAATAATACCTCATTGAGCCGTCAACAAAACTGTGTTTATGTCAACACAGTCTACGATTATTTCGTTATCACGAGAAATCGGTCTTTGTTATATCGAGATAACGAAATATGAAATAGTTATCACAAGAAAAGGGCAATGAAAAAATATATAAACGTGGCCGTTCTTACGTAATAAACTACTTGATAACTTGATAAGAACGGAAATGGTTCAAATCAGCCCCATGTTTTATCATATAATACAACATCCAAATGTTGCTCATGTAATGTGGTCACATGGTCTTTTTAATGAATTACTTTTACACATTACCTTCTCCACTGATTAATACTGTTTGAAGATGGATTCATGTGTCAGCGTGCATTTGACTGATTAAGTAATGAATGTGGTACTACACTCATGATGCATGAACCCTACTCTAACAAGAAATCTTTCTCTTGGAGACGTCATATAGTGTTTTTATTATGAATTTTGTAATGTTTTCTGACAGTTTTCAATAACAATTAGTCAGCATAATCCATGTCATCATTGTATCAATAATTACAGATAATGTTCCAATAGTAACATAGTAATAATATAAGTTATTAATCGATGCAATGTTTATTCCTTCTTAACATCACACTCAAAAAACGACAGGCTTTATTTACTGACAGGTTTAGCACTGCACATTGATAGGCTACACAGACAGACAGCAAGAGACACAGAGGGAGCGTGAGGGAGAGTTGAAGGACAGAGGCAGTGAGGCGAGGGGAGGAGGAGGTGAGGAGAAGCACACAGTTGGACATTCATTGAACCAAAGATATCAGATATAGACGAAAGTAAATAGAAAAATTTAAAAAAAAAGATTTAAAATGCGAAAAAAAAATTTGGTAGTGTAAAAGATAAAATGAGTGAGACATATCTAAGTATCACAACAATGTGCCCTCCTTTTTCTGTGATTCAGATATTGACAAGTTCTTAAATTACAACAATATTACACACAAATTAAGAGACACTCATCAAGCCAGGGATTATCATCCTTATCACTACTACTATTATTATTATTATACTTTTTCTGATGCTGTCAAGGTGATTACTCAAAATGGGAAAAAAAGGAAATCATAATCTGCTCCCTCTCAAAGTGTGCAGAAAAAGAGAAAGGGTGGCTGCAATAATAATAGTAATAATAATAATAATATCATAATATTCATCATTTTATGTACAGAAAATTCATTACAATCAATACAATCAAAACTGCCCAAGCTGAGCTGACATTCTGGAGACAGCAGGGGTAGCATTATGGAGTGTGCATGTGTGTCTGTGTTTTGTGTGTGTTTGCATGTGGTGTGGTGCAGTTATTGTAAGAGCAGTGTGCAGTGAGTGAAACAGTGCAGTGAGAGTCATTTAGAGACATTCCAGCGGTCACTGGGAGGGGAGGTCAGAGGTCAGGGTTACACCAGTAGTTTTAGTGTAGATGGTGATATTTTTTCATTTAGTGGCACAAGCTGAAACTTTGAAAGAACCCAGTTTGAACCAGAAACCTCACTGACTCAACACTGAGAAGATATTTGTCTGTATAGTTGGGAGTATTGCAGAAGTACCAACTTGGTACAGGAAGAGGTTTTCTGGTTGACAGTCCTCAAATCTTATCATCAGCCCTAGATAAAATATAGTCGGGAGCTGAACACTGAAGTAGTCACAATACCAAAAAAAAAGAATATCTGAAAGCATACCAGTTTTTTTAGGTTTTGTGAATACACTGGAGAGTGACCGCAATGTCTGACCTCACTGTCTTCACTCTGCGGGTTAACGGTGGTCAAGGAATGTGTCGAGAGAGGATGCAAAGAGGGAGAAAAGAGCTTGTGCACAGACTTCTCGAGTCAGTCTAATAAGGGAGAGAAGAGATGTATCAGGATCAAGGCTTGTGTCTGTGCCTACAGATCTATTCAAGGCCTGCATGTTGCGGATTGTTCCAGTTTTCATATTTGTTGAAAGATTTCATTCTGTGTTCGATAACAAAAGATAGAATACAGTCTTTTTTTAAAAAAAGCAAAAAAGCAAAAAGAAATCTCATTCAACCAGTATTACACTATACAGACACATGACCATCGTGTTATTGAGAACTGGTGCACCACATACAATTCTGGTGGGGTTTGCTCAGGCGGTTAAATTACATTAACTGTATACATTGTGCCATTGAACATTTAGGTGGAGAACAACAGCCCATTGTTGGCTATAGGTCACATATGGCGTTGCGTGTCAAGAGTATTACAGTGACTGTGTTGTGCGTAGTGTTTGTAAGCATACATTCCTTATACTAGTGGTGTCAGCAGTCGTTGATATTAAAAGTGTTGGAGTGTGTGACTGGTGAGCCGGTTTGTGGTTTCCATGAGAACTGGTGCAGGGATACATGTGGCTCAGTAGCGACGAGCGTTGCCGTCTCTCCCCTCTTTCTTGATGATGATTCGCTGGTCATCGCTCGCGTCGTCAGGTGACTCTGCTACCTCCTCGTCCTCCTCCCCCTCCCCTTCGTTGTCGGCACAGATGCCCATGCGAGACTCATAGGACTGCAGAAAAAACCAAGATGCGGGTGAAAACACGGGCAAAACAGTTATTATCGCTCACCATCGATTACTGATTGGAGTTTTACCTCCATTGGGTTGACAATGATGGTGAGCGCAGAGTCGTCCCATTGGCTGCTACCCTCCTTGGCCCCGCTTCTGGTACCTTCACCTCGGCGATGGATGGAGCGAATTCGGAATACGCCCAGGATCACCATGACAACCAGGAAACCCACACACACCATTATGATGACGGTGGCTGCTCCTGGTACGACTGAGAAAACACACACACACACACAATTATGTAATTGTGATCCTTATTTAAAATATAGAGTGATCTTACTCATCAGGCTAAAGGAACCTTTACTGTCAGGATTAACCATCCTTAAAGAAAGATGGCGGTAATGCACCTTTAAAGCTGTTTTTCACCATGTACTTATGGTTGCCACCTGCCAAAAAAACGGAAAGAAGAAGAAGAACCATCCTCCAGAGAAACGCAAGAGAAACCGAGTTTCACCAAGTTGGCAGCATTTGGTGAGTGCACACCAGTGCACTTTTTACATGAGACAGCATGTGCAATATGGGACTTGGTCCAATATTGGATACCCTTAATTATTCTTAATTATGTTTTTAATATATTTATGTGTGCATGTGTGAATGTGAGTATTGTATGTGGATGTGAGTGTCTTTAGAGGCTGCACAAATAAACTTTGTTGTGTACTGCACAATGATAATGAAGTCTTTGAATTTGAATTAAATTTAACTGGTTGACATGAGTTGTCTAAACACAGTTCTTTTCAGCTTAAACAACTTAGAATAAATGATCTACTTGGAAATTTTGAGGCAATTGGTTTCCTACATTTTTTTTAAGTGAAGTCAGAGAGACAATTAAATATAGAAAAGAATCCAAATTCAAAGGATAATTGTGATGTCAGTCCATATTTGTCTTCCTTTCAACAAGTACAACAATTTATTCTACTAACAAGCACTAAGTGTGTATTCAAAGCCTGATGCAGCGTATGTCATGCCATGGAGCTCCACTGGTGTCCAAAAATATATTATCATCCAAACACACAGGGTGACAGATTCTTTCATTAAAGTAAACACAGGCATTGTCACTGCTTTTAGCCAAAACTCTGTACACATATTCCTTTGTTATATAGTAATAGTCTCAAACAAAGACTCTAATTTTCCCAATTAGAGTGATCTTTAAAAAAATAGATATATTTGTGACCTGTTTTTATTGCTTTATGTACTTAGTGGAATCACATTTGATTGGACTAAGTGTCAAGGAAAACTCAATTTTTTTAATATTCTTCCTGAAGCTCTTACATATATATTCAGTGCATTAGATTTAAATGTTGACCTGATCACTGCGTTAATGGTTAATTATCAGCTCCACAGCCTCTGCTCAAAGATTTTTTCCACTCCAAGCATGAAAGTATGAAAAATGGCATAATCATCCGATCTGATCTCCTTAGGACTGTGTGGGTGCTGTGAACCAACCTGATAACTCTATCAGTCTGAAGTTAATGCACAACTGAGACACATCAGGTTTCGTCCACACTGGCCACATACGGTTTGTTACACTGGCTCTGCATCAAATTCAGAGTCCAGAGCCCTGTGATTAGTTTTAGAGTTTCTGCATGATTAGGCATCCGCCAACATTAGAGACCAGCTGCAGTCCTTTATCGCCAGTAGGTGTCTGGGGTCTTTTGATAAGGGTCTGTTGGTTGTTCCTCGCCCCAGGCTTAAAACTAAAGAAGACTGCGCCTTTGAAGTCATGAATCTGAAACTGGAAGGTTCTCCCTTTGAATTATAGATCTGTGAACACTTTGGACACCTTTAAAGAGCAATTATTCACGCAAGTACCTGTTAATACGTGTCGTTTTTTTAGTTTAAATCTTTATGTCTGTGTTTTATAACTTGCTTTTGCCTTTTCCATCTTATATAAATTAATGTGTATAACATGTGCAGGAGCAGAAAGTATGAAGTTGTTGAGATTGCAAATGTCACCTGAGTTGCGGTGTGGATTGGGCAGGGTGTGTCCACTCAACTCCCCAGCGTGATGGGATGGATGAAGAAACTGCTGCTGGGAGGCCAGCAGGTGGGACGGGTGGTAAAGACTGTCCAGAGAGTGGAGGAAGTTCACCTGGTGAAGGAGGGAGGAAAACTGTCTTTATGTTTTTTCACAACAACACAGACACATATGACAGGATGTGTACAACACAATCTAAGCTCAAAGATCCACTTCCATAGACACACGCTGTTCCCAAAGGTCAAGAAACTTCCGACCTACAAGGATTTCAGTCTTCACTGTCAGCACCAGGGGTGTCACTGTATGTGATTGATGCCTCCCCTCACCTCAAGAGTCAACTCGTTGCTGGTGTATCTGCCATTCATCTCAGAGCAGGATAGGCGGAACCGCCTCTCAAAGCGAGCTGAGCCTTTGGCCAGTCGGTAGCGGACTGAGCGAAGGACGTCCTCGTACACAGAGATGGATTCAGCGCCTGAAGGGAGCAACAAACAAAAAAGAAGATGGAGAGTCAATACTCTCTGAGACTATAAGGAGCAGGAGTGACGCATAGTCTACAGAGATGTATTGACAGCTCAGGGGGCTGAATTGAACAGATGACTTTTACTTTTTAGGTCACAGCAAATCTATTACAATGAATCTGAAAGGACCGTTTGAAGAAGTTGTGAAGGACTTGAATTTAGTTTAACATGAAATCATTTTTTTGGTTAATTCATATGAGAGTGTTCTGTGTTTTGCTTTTATGACAGACTTTCCCTGGGCAGGCCTCAGTTATAGATGACATTTTGTAACCTCAATGAGGACCACCTTGTAAAAAAATAGATAATGAGAGTCCCGATTTTCTGTAGCATTTTTTGAAAGGTAGACTTTACTTTGTCTTTATAAAGCGCTGTACCTGTGATGGCAATATAAGCAGTGGTATTGATGATTTCCAGTCCTCTCTCTCGCACGACATCCATGTCCACCAGAAGCTCCTCCCTGTCTGGGTTTAGCTCCTCACCCAGCGGTTGGACCTCACAGCCGTCCAAGGTGTGAGCCACAGCGTCGGACATTAGAGCTGAGTGTGGATGGAAAGGTTCAGGAGACAAATGACAACATCAAATGTATGTCCACACACAGGTACCAAGCAGCAGAGTTAAACAGAAAATCTGTTGAATCTGCATCAATCTGAGCTGTTTCATGTGTGACTCACCTCCACCCTCCATCCCCTGAGCGGCCGTGTTGACAGCGTGAGACAGGGAACAGACGATCCGGAGCTCAGGGAAAAGGGGGACGCCGCGGGGACCTTCAAACTCGGGGGCAGGACGAGCCAGATGAGGGCCAACACCAGACAGGGAGATCTGAGGGGCATCAGGCTGGAGAACCACCAGGTAGCCCTCCAGCTGCTTGAGGGATAGGCAGCTCTCCTCGTTGAAACATCTGGCCGGGAGGAAGCAAGTGTGTGTGTGTGTGTGTCAAAGTCAGAGAGAGATAAAATGATACTTTTTTTAGTGTATGCCAAACCAATTTTTGACATTTTTTTAAAAGTCTGTCTTGGCTCTAACATCTCCCTTGTTGGTCCAGGCTGAAATATATCTGCAGCTATTGGAGGGAATGCCATGACCAAGATGAAATCAACATTTTTTGATTCATAGTAAAAGTATACTGGCACTTTGGCACAGACATTAAATGCAACTTTAGTCGCTGTGAGGGTGTTGGCATTCACTCAGAGCACCACTAGCATTGTGTTGCTGTAAACAAGCTGTAGACTCTTGGTCTTGTTCTCAAATTGGCCACATTGTGACCTAAAAATACAAGACAGTTGGCACAGTCAGTCATTATGCACTAAAAGGTCTAAATCCAGTATAATGTGCTCACAATCCTGTGCACAATGACTGTGGTTAACATTGGTCCATTGTGATGCTGAAAGTAGCACATGTCAAGCCACAGTTACCTCTGCTGTTACAAATTCAATTCTCCTGCCAGAAAGGGAGAGGAAATCAGATTGATGACAGGCTTACATATATTTATTCAACTGAGATGTAATTCAGCATCATAATTGAAAAAGGATTAAGCAGAGAGCGTGTATATGTGTGTGTGTGTGTGTGTGTTACATTTCCACTATCAGACTGAGCAGCTGCTTCTATCAGCCTCTCCAGAAGGGCCTGCTGTTCAGCCATCTGGGTAACTCCTGGACTCAAATCAGTCTAATCTTCACATACGCAATAAAACACACCGAAGACATAGAAAAAAGAAAGAAAAAAAACAAACTCTGGTGCACTTCATCAAAACTGAGAAAAAAATCAATGACCTTGAATCAGTGGGATCTGTCAGTGGACCATGGTCAGTGCAAAAAAAAAAGAGGGAGAACTCCAGCACTGACTTGTGGCCTGATAATCATTTAAATCTTATCAACATGCGTCAAAAACAACAGTTAGTAAAATGGAAATAAGAAAATCTGCAGAGGCTGAGAGTTTGATGAGATACAACTGGTCAGAAGGCTGCTGGATTTAGTATGAATACACAATATACCACGGTACTATAGGCGATGGACTGTACTTCCCAAGGTGAATTAATATTTCATCAGCTAAAAGTTACTGCTAAAGCCAGAGAGCCAGTTCACAGTTGTTAAGCATGGCTGAGCACTGACCCGCAGTTTGTGTGCTTTTATATTCACAGCCAGGTGATACAACGAGGTGCACGTTCAACCACTGCAGGATAGTTTTCATGGATTGTGCAACGGCCGAACAATGTTGTGTTGTGCAGAACAGTGAAGGTGAAAAAAATGTATATAATCCTACAATATCGTGAAGAAGAGCTGAAACTGAACCAGTCTGAAACATGTTGAACTGTAGAGAAACAAACATCGTGACTCCATAACAAACTGAAGCAGTTTCTTGAACATAATCCTCTAACGACCTCAGTTATATATAATTTTTGGTCCTTTTAGATAACTCCCTCCCAGACAACTTAACTTAGTTGCTGAATGTACAAGAGATAAGATATTCCCTGTTATCGCTCGTTTTGACATGTCCTCTACATAATCACTTCTTTCATGTCACACCAGTCCTTATCACAGCTGAGCCAAAGTCCATGTTTGATGAGTTCAGTGTCGAAGGAGTGAGTGGCAGCACAGGCCCTCAGAGTGATACCTCATTTGCTTGCTGCAAACTGCTGGAGGAAAAGTCAACTCTCAGACGTATGATGAACTGCTAACAAGTGTCTGATGTAACATTTGAGATGTGAGGTTGTTTTTTTTTCTTGTATAGTGTCACTTTCCCTGTGCCTGCCTTGACATCTGCTCTCTTGCAGTTCATTCCCAGTATTAGAGCATCAATGTACTCTTTTGATGAATATTGGTTTATGCTTGTTTGCAATCTTGTGGTTGCATTACACCATTCAAATCTACTGCTGGTGGTGAATCAATAGCTCCACCTCCTCTGTGATTGATTGTTTATCTGTTGACATCCATACACACTTGTGAAAACAGCTCTTGTCCATTTGTATGCAAGTGTGTGTGTGCATCTGTGTGTGTATTTTTTACCTGAGAGAAGTGGTGAGTTTGAGGGGTCGGACTCCAGGGGTGGCGAAGCGAAGAGAGTTTCTGTAGGTGACCTGCTGCACCGCTCGGTTAAAGCTCTCAATGTCGTCTCCCTCCAGCACTAACACTGACTGACTGGGGTTCACGTGAACCTGAGATACCAAAGGACGGACATGAAAAGTTCACTCTAATTTACATAATCATATTAATCTGCATCGTGTCACCAAGGCCCAAAGGAAAAAACGCATTACAGTTTGCATTTGCATTACAGAATAGGGCCAAAGGGTTAATCTAGCTGAGTCTGGTTCCATTGAGGTTAATGAAGAAGATATGGGAGCAAACCACCACTAGAGGAGGTTGGACACACATCTGAGAACTTAAACAACTAGTGTTTCCAATTAATCTGCAACCCACATGCAGCAAAACTAAAACTACATTTGCACAGACAAGTAAAATGTAGAGCACACAAATTAGACACATGAAAGGTAGATGGTGATGTCCGCTCTAACAAAACCCGTTTCTACTTATTGTTCAATCCAAAGACGGGCTTTAAAAAAACTTAACATCCATAAATATGGATCAGTTTTTCTCAAGTTAGAGATAATTTGACAAAAAAGTACACAAAGAATTATCAACATAAAACCTATTTGCGGATGGAGAGCAAGTGATGACATGTTTGCTGGCAATGTTAAAGACTTTAGAGATTTAGGTTTAGATTTATAAAGGTCTCTCCTTAATGGTGGGATATTCTGGATTTTGTAAATTGGATACTTTCAGCCTAAGAGGGTTAAAAGAGGAGCTAAATCTGAATCCATTTGAGTTCAGGGGTTTACATTTATTCTAAAAAACAGAACACTTTTTTTTTGTAATTATGCCGCCTTTAGTTAAAGGAGGAATGTGTTTGATAAAATAATCTACACATCTTGTAAGAAATGTAAATACATTGCATTTTGAAAAATAAGTTAGGAAAATTACATTTAAATAGTATAGAATTTGTACTAAAATGGTAATTCAAAGTTTTTATCTATTAATAATATTTCATGAAATTTTGCATTTGTAAGATGTATTTTGAAAAGTTGGTTGAAATGTTTTGTGCTTTGAATTTATAGTCATTTATGATTTCTTCTTTCTTCTTATTATTTCTATTGTTAGTGTCTATCGTGACCAATCTTTCAAATGTAGCCTACAAAAGAGAATGAAAGTTACTCTTATTGGAATAATAGGTGTTAAATCAAGGTGTAAATGTTTGTTCAGCAGCCTCTCTCTGTGTTTCAGGTGGTGTATCACAGCTCTCTGAGGTGTTACCTTCATGCCAGAGCCCAGAGTCTCCAAGTCTCCAAAGTCCAGCCCCTCCCTGCAGGCGTATAGACACTCCACCACACTGTGAGGCTCCACGCTGCCAGGACGCACTGTCACCCCGGACAACAGGCCATGATAACCACCGACATACTTCACTAAAGACCAGAAACAGCCCAGTGTTAACACATATGAAAACTTCTAATATGCACATGAGTAAGGCACCAACAATGACACATGGCACAAACTGTGCACCCTCATGCTGACAACAGAGTCAAGACAACAAAGTCACCTGAGTCTTTAGCCTCTGGGATGGTGTTGTTTAGTATCTCCCTCTGCTTCTCTTCGGGCTCTGCAGGGAAAATCAGAGAGGGTCAAAGGGGAATAGAAGAGGAGAAAACACAGAGACGAGAGACAAGAGATGCTTAAATGTCGTTAGGTACGAAATTTAAGTGAGAGGGGGGCCGGAGGCGCCACAGATTGACAGGGAAGATGAGAAAATATATAAATAAATGAAACAAGTGAGACAATACGAGTGAAAAAGCTATAGATAATGAAAATGCACCAAGTCCTCATTATCTGGGAGCAGCTGCTGCCACGCAGGCAGCAGAGCGAGTACCTCTGTAGATGAGAGACAGTGAATCTGTGTATGAATGTGTGTGTGTGTGTGTGTGTGTTTCTCTGCACTAATTGGCAGCCAGAGTTTCCCATTTTAACCAGTGGTTCAGGCGTAAGCGCCTGGTAGCTGTCTGGCCCTTGTGTTGCTCTGCTGTCCTGAATAATTGATAAGTCACTTACATTATTAGCCCTTAAAGACCAAGATCAACCAAATTATAAGTGAGTGAAATGAGGGAGGGAAAGGCGTGAAGCAGGAAATGTCTCAGCAGATTGTCTAGAGAGGCCTTATGAAGGTTTGTAACTTACTGTTGCTTATGCCGAATGTGGCATTATGCTATAGTTGGAGATGTGCAATTTAAATGACATTTCACTGAGGGAGGAATGGGATTCGAGGAAGAAAATACAACGGCTGCTCAAAAAAATGAGGACTCCGCTCTCTGCTTGCATACATTTCTGTCAAAATCCATCATTAAGACAGAATAAAATGTATGTCATCTGCAAATTCACTGAGCATGAATATGTGCGTCTCACCCCAGCAGGCGCCGATGAACATTCGCTGGCGGGGGACGGGGTTGGGGATGGCTCCATTGTCGTGGATGAGGGCGGGGTCGAAGGTCACGCCATCCACATACAGGGTCACTGAGGGGAACTGGACACTGAGCGAAAGGTGATGCCACTCGCTGTCACACACCTGTTAGATGGAGATAAGCATTTACAGGATGGTGAATATGAGAAGTAAAACATATGTTCAGTCACGTAAAAATACTCTTTTACAACAAAAGTCCTGTTTTTATAAAATGAAGTAAAAGCACAGAAGTATTAGAAATACCTACCTAACGTATTAAAAGTAAAAGTAATATCTCGTACTGATATATCATTGTATATATCACCATGTACATTAGCATTGTAATTTTTTGTTGCTTAGATGTGAGTTTGGTTTAAAAGGATAATTTGGTGTGGGCTTGTGTGAGGTAGTTTTGCAATCAGAACGTTACCTGCAATAGATTCTGATCAGGTAGACTAACAGAGGTATAACATCAGATAGAAAACAGGAAAACCAGTGCACCTACAGGGCACACTGTATCACGCTTTTTTGATTAATTCAGCTGACCTGCGGCTGCCGTGAAGTACGGTGTGCTCCACAGGTGGGCTTGTGCGTAGGAATAGAGTAGTTGAGCGGTTTGAAAAATGCAGTGCCAAAGGAAAAGGAAGATAAACCACTGAAAATATTCTAGATGAAGCCAACATTTAAACAGATATTGGACTGTTTCAGTGGGTGTTTTTTAAAAGAGTCTAAAACGCATTGATCTTGTGGCTCCATGCACATCACACATAGCTCTGCTACTGTACCGGTGCTCCTGGTTGGCTCTCCTAATATGCAGCATGTTGAACAGAATCTGCTGCAGGTAATGTACCAACATCAATGAATACCTCCCACAGCCCATGTAAATAAACTAAATATTCCTTTAATTCCTAGATATG
Source organism: Selene dorsalis (assembly GCA_900303245.1). Taxonomy (NCBI): domain Eukaryota; kingdom Metazoa; phylum Chordata; class Actinopteri; order Carangiformes; family Carangidae; genus Selene; species Selene dorsalis. The sequence continues at coordinate 8,397 of OMNW01005019.1, read as the reverse complement.
CAATTCACTGATTCAGTGCAGTTCTTCCCAAGCCCCAGAGGATCACAAGGTAAATCTTTTTTACCTTGTGATCTTTTTCACCTTCATTTTTTTGGGACATTTTTGCCAATATTGGATCTTTTTACTCGTTTTTAGAAACTTGCAGCTGAAATGGCCCCTTGGTAAAACTCATCATGTTTTCTTTTGTACAATCTTTTAAAAAGTAACTTTTATCTGTGGTTATATAGTGGAGTAAAATGGAAAAAAGACTGAGCATCGCTGGTGAACGTTTCATCAGCGTGCAGTAAATTCCTGTACTCATTTGTTTCATAGATGTGGTGAAAACAGAGAGGAACACAGAGAGGGGTGATGAGGGAATTATACAGGCAGAGGGGCAGAAAAGTCAGACCGGGGTAATAAGATATCGTGGGTCAGACAGAGGGATTTAACAAATCTTCTCTGTATCAGCTCAGCATCCTATAATCCATGCTGCTTCAATCTGTCTGAGACCAGTGGCTTCAGTCACAACAAAGCCCCTTCACCCCCCACTGCACCCACTCAAAACCACACCACACTCACATGCATGTCTCCATATGCAAGTTTGACACATGATCAGCATTCAAAAGACCAACTAGGAAACACTGTCTATTCCTCTGCATATATTCTGATGCATGAGGCACCATTTACCTAATAGGCCTAGCTTTGGATGATAAAATATGATAATGATGATGGATACAATTTATCTAAGAAACTGTGTTTTTCCACTTAACATTGGAATTGGACAGTATGTCAGTCTGAAATGAGTTTCAATTTTGTATTCTCTTCCCTTTTTCCATTGGGAATGCACAATAATTTGTTGAGTCAGATAAAATCAGGAATTGATTTTGTAAATATGTATCCTCCACAAAGACTGAGCGCGCTGTTCACATATAAATGAGCTAAATTAGCCGGTTACTTTGAGAAAAACTGGGAGATGAAGAAAAAGAAATCCCTTGATCCGGCTACATTTTAGTCAGTGCGCAGCTCATTAAGAAGTTTCCACATGAATATGTTATTTGACTGATGTTCTTTTGTTGTTTCCATATGCGTATTACCGGAACATGCATGTTTTGTAAAATAGCACTCTCTTGTAATCCCATGACGGATTGGGCCAGATGTTTGGCATCACAGCGCAGAAACAACAACTAACTAGATACATTTTTTTTTGTTTGTTTGTTGTTTTTTTTACGTACGTTTTCCTCCATTTCAGCTTGATTTCAAGGTACAAAGACAGAGGAAACAGAGCAAAGTGAGAACATCAAAGCCAAGTGTTGCCGCTCCCACAGTACCTGCTCCAGTTTCCACAAGAACTTGACAGGCCGCGCAGCGGAGACGTCAGGCCAGTAGAAGAGAGAGAGACGGCAGCCGTGGACGGAGAGGGAGTAGTGGGAGAAGGAGTCATCTGTAAAGGGTTGGGGGGAGAAAGAGAAAATAATTGGTGGTCAGTGTAGTCCTGTCAAACCATCTTAACATTACCTGGCATTCCTCTGGAGTACAACCACAGGAAGCAATAAAAATCTGCAATGATCCTATTATAGATTTTAATCTCTGTTACTTTTCTAAATCTATTTCATTGGACATTGGAAACGTTCACGTGATACACACAGTATTCTGCCTGGTGCAATTACAATGTTTTACTGTTCATCTGTTGTCCACTTGGCTGCTCAAGTGGGGCAGCCGAGGGTTAAGTGCTTCTCGAGAGCACCTTTCTGCCGTTGGTTGAAGCTATAAACAGTTAAAGATATTTTCTCCCGGTGTGAGTTTTCCTGCAGTTTTATCGATGTGAGGCACCGGGGGGGTTCTTCTGTTTTTTGTTTTTTTTTGCTTTACATTACTAAAATTATCCATTAAATTCTTCACACATTTGAAAACACTTCTAAAATTCCTTCAAACGTAATTAAAAAGAAGACTCTGCGATATAACTCACCATTTTTGACAGTGCTGCACACGATGGTCTCTTCCTCTTTGCGGTTTCCTCTGGTCTGAGTGGTCACAGGTTGGATGCTGGCCCCGCCCCTTCGCATCCACAGCTGGAGGGTGAAGTGGTCGCCTGACAACGCGGAGACGACCGAGTCCGGCACCACAGCAACGTGGTTGGATCCGTTGAAGGAGAAGACCAGGGATGAGTCAGAAGATGGGAGGGTTGGCAGCGCTGAAGTCCAGTTGGCGGCAGGGGATGGAGGTGGGAGGAGATCTACTTCGCCCCTGACAGCGCCTGGTGGAAGAGAAAAGACGAAGGATATAAATAAAAATAGACCCTGACTTCCAATTAGTAACATGATTTGGTGCGTAAGGCTGAACCCACCACACAGCCGGCGCACAGATCTGTCAGAGTAGCTGTCCCTGTCACAGCCCTTCCCGATGTGGCCGGTCTGGAGCTCTACGGTGGCCTGGATGTTCCACACAGTCTCCTCACAGGTCTCCAAATGCAAACTGGGGAACAGGGGGATGCTGCCTGACCCTGGTGTGTACTCAACACGCTTGGTCCAACCTTGAGAAACAACAAGATACAGTGAGATGGTTGAAGCCTGACCCTCTCTGGTAAAACAGTTAGATTCAAAGACTGAAAACTTAAAGAGATGGCACAAGTAGTACGACCTGTGATGGTCCTCTAAATACAATAAGCTTATTCACTCCACTTCAGACATTCAAAAGCCATTCTCTTGATTCGCTAATTATCACTTTTCCCTGTCCCACATCATGCAGACAAGTTAAGTCAAATTAGTTGACATGTGAAATTACTATATTTTATTCAGAAATTAAAAAGAAATACAATGTAGATAAAAAATGACAAATACACAAAGCAGAGAGTATTAATGAAGGGTCGATGCTCATGATGAAGGAAAATCTGTTGTCAAAAAAGGGTAGTAGTAGTAGTGTGTATGAATCTATAAATATTTGTTCCTGATATTGTGTAACGTCAGCACCACCTCTTTAAACCTCAGCTCTTGATATAAGCATGGAAAGGTGATTCATCCCAGTGGCAGCCCACACACATCCAAAGTCAAAGAGATAAATTTAATCGAAAAGTGACAGAAAGTCAAAGTGAACTACAGCACGCCCGGGTAGCCTGAAGACGGCTAACCCAGGAAAATAATCAGGACAGTGAAACAGAAACAGCGAGATGTGTGACATTGATTACCGATCCATCCGGGTTTGCAGGACGGCTTGACTGTGACAACAACCTGGGCGTCGGCCTGAGCACGGTTCTTTCCACAGTCGAAGGCGGTCACCCAGAAGGTGTGAACGCGCTGGTGCTTCGAATCCAAAGGCTCTGTGTTCTTAATGTTACCTAGTGGAGTGAGAGAGAGAGAGAGAGAGAGAGAGAGAGAGAGATAATGAAACAAAGAATGAAAGGGAAACAGAAATAGAAGCGTGTTAGTCATCAACATTATTGTGTTATTGAACGCCCCACACAAATGAACTACTCATTGATAGAGCTTTTATCATGGCACACACACATGAGCGCAGTCCCCATCCTGTTCAGAGTGCTGCATTCAGGCACAGAAATGGAAACACGCAAACAAAGAAGACAACAAATTGCAGCAAACAAAATGAAATGTGAAGGGTTTTCCTGTTTTTACAGATAAAGGCAACCGCATGTGGACGTGATGGGCTGACAGCGCTCAGCACACCAGCTGACAAACAGAGAGGTTGGAAAGAAGATGCTGTGACATGGTGAGAGGAGAGACGGAGGGATGAAAGAGATAGTGGGAGAAACAGAAAAAGACAAAGTAAAGGAGGAGGAGAAAACTAAATAGACAATGACAGGCCTACAGCATCCGTACAAGGTTGAAACAAAAGGTCTCTGTGCTGTGGTACCAGTCTGACCCAAAAATGAAAGGAACTGCTCATTCTGCGTTATAAAAAAAAAAAAAAAAAAATCTGTCTGGCACAAATTCTGCAGAGTCATCCTAAAACAGGGTCCTCCTCCAGCTGCTGTGTCACATTACAAAATGGCCACAACTCATCTACAGTCAATGGATACAATAACAATTTGTGACACTCTTTCTCCCCCTGTGAAAAATTCTGGGAAGCCCTGAGCAAAAGGGTTCTACATTAAACTGAACAGCTGCTCTATTGTTTATGCAGAGAGAAAAACAGTCCACCCACACAAAGTCTATTTTAACATCTTTTGGTTTCTACCTGTGTGAGGAATCAGGTAGCTGCCACTCTCTACACTGTGCCGCCATGGAGATATCAGCATCACAGCGGCGTGTCTGGTGTGTTTTTCATGTATTGGGGACATCAGGTTTTGAATACTGACTGAATATCGCATTTAGTGATTCTGTCTGCAACCAAGTCCAGACAGAACAAAGAGCGCAGCCAGCAAACAAGCACAATAACGTGGTGGAAGGGAATTGTATTTCTGCTGCGGAGAATGACAATTATTAATAGGTCTGTGATTCCAGCGGCCTTTGATTTACAACTACGAGATGAACCGTATCTCACCGTCGTTGTCAATAGCGAAGGGCACATTGGGAGTGATGATGTCATAGAAGCAGATCTGGCTGTACTGCGGAGAGCAGTCGGCATCCAGAGCCTCCACCCGCACGATTCGGTCGAACAGACGCCCTTCGGGGACCGAGGCCTCGTAGCGACGCTCGACAAACACGGGGGAGAACTCGTTGACGTCGTTCACACGGACGTGCACGGTGGCCCTGAGGGAGGTGGGAGGCAAAACACAAGCAGAGAGGCTGATTATTTTAACAACAGGAAGCAGAGATAGCTGGATCGTGAAAACCTGAGACAGTGACTGTGATCATTCTTAAAATCATGACATGTCTCCTGTTTCAGCTGGGAGGAGATGGAGGAGTGTGCACTGACTTGTGGGATTTCTTGCTGTTGACTCCATCAGGGCCCTCTCCACAGTCGTAGGCCTGGATGGTGAAGCTGTGCTCCCGCTGGCTCTCGCAGTCCAGCGGCTCCTTGGACCGGACCAGACCCTCTCCAGTGGAGCGGTCAAGAACCACCGCTTCAAACTGGACCGTACCTGAACCTGAGGGGCCATTATGAACCCGGAAGCCACAGATTTCACCTGGGAGAGGAAGGAAATCAGATCAGATCAGATCACAGCAACACACTGATTTTATCAAGTTTCACATTTTCAATAAATGAACTGTCTGAATCCAGTATATTATTACATTTTTTTAATCAACATCAAATCACTTCATTTGATTTCAATTGATCATATTTTAGTTGAATTTAAAAATCTTACACTTCTCTTTACCTGCATACTCTTAAGGAAAACAAATCTGAGAGATTGTGTAATCCCACATTTAGCTTTTTCTCTGGCCTCCAGATGATTTCAGGATAAATTTGCTTTAGATTTTTCTCATTAATCTCGGAGCACTTCACTCCGGGCTCCAGCTCATTTCCGTGCCCTTACTGCACTCCACTACACACAGAGCTAAAGGAGATTCAGTGTCAAAATCCAGAAACTTTGGAGCAGGCTAACTTGTATAATTGGTCTTTGCTTCTTCAGTGAATTCTCTGCTAAAAAAGCTAATAAAATAAATAAATACATTTCAAGATATTTCTACATTACACTCTTCCCCTTGACCTGTCATTTTTTGTTGACTGTTATTTTGTGTTTTTCCCCTGTGAAACATTTTTCACTTTGTAGGTTATTATTATTAGTATTATAGCAGTAAAAATAGAAATTTAAGCAGTTAATCAGCCCACTGTCTGGACCAAATGTTCATGGTCTAAGTGGTCCAGTAACTGTATAAACAAGGACAAACAACTCAGGAGGGAGACAGTGAAATAAGTGAAATATCTGGTGAGTGTCAGTTAGCATAGTGTTGAGTAGACTTTAGGTCATATACTCTAGTCTGTTATCAGAACGACACAAGCACAAATCTGGAAACTCCTTCAAGTGCCACCTTATCTTGCACAAGCAGTCATTATATGAGAAAAGAACAGAAAAGACTGCAGCTGGTACTCAAAATAAAACCCTGAGAATAGCAGTTAATCTTCCCAGCCTGACATAAGTTGAAGGTAAGGAAGGTTCCTGTTCAAACAGCTCATTTTCTCTTCCTCCTTGACATGAGCCCGGTAAATTTCAGGGACCCCCTGAGTAATTCTCGTCAATCTGCTGTAATTTGACTGAACACGGTTATTTCCAGGACTCCGAGTGCAAACATGATAACCTTATTTCATCGTGCTGCAGAGGCAGAGCGCTGCTGACTGCTCCTTGCAATGAAGTGTTGAATTACACTATGATGGTCTAAAAATAGTGGACTCTGTGGCTGAATACATTGCCTTTAATATTTAGACTGCCCCGTTGGGAAAATTTTGGCTGGCACTAGGTCCAAACTTCTCTCTGTAATAATCAGAGTCATGTTTACTATGAATAAATAAATCATACCCTAAACTTGGTCACACAGCTGCAGCATCATCCTCGCTGCACAATCAAAGCCAGATCTCTCTCAGTTTGGCCTGATGAGATGATTTTTCGGTTTGGCTGTGCAAACACTTGATTTGACCTATTTTTCACTGCAGCTCATTTTGTGGGATTTGAAGCAGATTCATGAACTAGTCTGAACATTTCAGAGTCTTTTTTTTTTGGGTGTGTGCGTGTGTGTATGTGTGTGTGTCACTCCTCTCTCTGCTGTTTATTGCTGTTTGTGTTACCAGCATAATGAAGTGGAGCATCTTTGTCCAGGGCGAAGAGTGGGGGATTGAGCAGCACGGTGTTGTCGTTCTCCATGACAATCCCCTGGTACTCTGTCTCGATCCATGGCTTGTGCTTATTGGCTGAACGGCACAGAGAAGAGACCGAAGAGGCTTTGGGTTAAATGGAGCAATTAGGAGGAAACCAACGACTCTATTTTTAACACTCCATTACGGG
>OMNW01005012.1:4508-22515 GCA_900303245.1 Selene dorsalis | reverse complement strand
AGAACCCGAACCGGGACCGGGCCCGGGACCGGAACCCGAACCGGGACCGGGACCCGAACCGGGACCGGAACCGGGACCGGAACCCGAACCGGAACCGGAACCCGAACCGGAACCGGGACCGGGACCGGAACCCGAACCGGGACAGGGACCGGGACCCGAACCCGAACCGGGACCGGGACGGGAACCCGAACCGGAACCGGGAACGGGATCGGAACCGGGACTGGGACCCGAACCCACACCGGGACCCGAAGCAGAACCGGGATCGGAACCGGGACCGGGACCGGGACAAGATCCGGGATCCAGACAGGGACCAGAACAGGGACCAGGAACTGATATGTTCCGACGCTTCCAACGACATCAGCTTTATTTGACTTTACATGGCTTTGAACTCTGGCTAATTTCCTTTCAAAGACTTGAAAAGTGACATAAGTCAAAAAGTCTAGCAACACACTAATCCAAAATGGCGTCCATGAAAAAGTCCTCACTTCGTGTGTTTTAATGCTGATTGTTTCACTTTGTTTCTTAAAGAATCTGAGGTGGGACATTGAATCATCAGGAGTGTGTGTGTGTGTGTGTGTGTGCGCGTGTGTGTGTGTGTGTGCGTGCGTGCGTGCGTGTGTGTGTGTGTGTAAATATGGCTGGAAGAGGAAGTAGGGAATTATTTTAGCAACATCAACAAATTATTAAATGGTAAAACAGCAGCAAGAAAAAATTGGGTATTATCAATATCACTACAGCATCACTGCCAATTCATAATTCTTTATTAATAATCTTATTACTACTTCTACTTGCTACTGTTGTTCAGTACAACACACAAGGCAGCTGGTCTGTCTTCTATAAGCAGCCGATTAATAACCTCAATCAATCAATCACACATCACAGACAACATCCAGGAAAGTGTCGATTTCCATATTTAGAAATGCTCCTGATCTGTGCCACAACATTTCCTAACTGTCGGGAAACGAGCTTTTGAACCGGGAAATGAAGATAAAATTCAGGCGGAGAAACAGCAGGGAAGCAATTTAACAGTTATTGGTGACTTTTCTACGAGAAAGCAGCCATTACTCACAAACACACAGTTTCCCTGTAACTTTAACGGTAAATAAGCCACAGAGGGGTTTTTTTATAGCCCCTCTTACGTCAACTGAGGTGACATGAATTAAAACTTTGAGCAAATAGCATTATGAAGACGAACCTGTGTGTGTTCGTTCTGTGCCTGTAGCCGCCTTTTTCCTCTTTCTTTTTTTTTTTTTTACTTGACTGGACTGTAGATATTTTCATCACCGCTCCCTTGCTGAAAGCAATCAATCAGCATCTTGTCTTAGGCTTCAGTGACGCAGGTAAAGGAACTGAGCAGGTCATCACATGGGAATATTTCAGGCCTCGTATGTGAAGAGGCAGCAGCGTGTTGAATGAGCGTGCACTCAAACTGAGACTGCTGTGAAGGTTCTTGATGTCCTCACTGAGTGTACCCTTACTCACTGTGGACGGGAACAAGGAGTGAAGGCAAGGACATATTTAGTGAGGGGATGGCTTGTGTGGAAAAATAAAGGTGCAGCTCAATTTTATGTTTTATGCAAAAATATTTGGGGGGAGGGGGGGTCTTTGGCTGATAGCTCTAAGAATTTGTAATAAGTGAGCTGCTTTGCATTTTTGTCAAAATCATCTTAATTGTCACACAAAGTGTAAATCGTTGTGTTCATCAACTCAGTGTAATTTAATCTGTTAAGTGCTTTGGCAGGTTCAAAGAAGCCTGTAGTCTCAAAAAGACTGTTGTGGGAAATTTTGTGCACCATTGAATAGCCACAGGGTATCTAACAATTGTTGATACATTTCTAGCCATCCGTGTGTGTCTGCAGAACAACAGATCATTTTCTTTTGTCATAGACAGAACCAGTGTAAATAAGAGCGCTTATTGAACAAGAAAGATTCTCCACAAATGAAGTCAATTCAAATCGATTAAGCCCAATATAGATGACTGAAACATCATCAGATCTAAATGAGACTAACGGTGTGTTAAGGGGAATTTAGAGGCGACTCGGCTTTATACAGTGTCGAATGTCCAGGCGCAATTTCCTTTTTTTTTTTTAATGTAAAAAATTGGTAAAATTTGCGTTAACTTCTGTATAATATTATGAGCCTATTGTTTTTGGTGGTAAACCAAATAAGTTTTTCCTCCATCTATTATTTAATTTTAGACCTTGTGACGATGCTACCTGAGAAGTTAAGGTGCCGCTAAAGTTATGGCAGTTCATCCTCAAAACCTCACACAAAACCATAAATATATCACTATTGGACTAGTTCTACAATCTGGATAGTGGTGGATCAATGATGATGATATTTCCACCACCCACCCCCTAATATGACGACAAATCAGATTTCAATCTGACTTAATTTCAGCTCATAACTTTTTGTTTATCCTAGCACATGGTTTCTTCACTAAGAGAATATTAGTCATGCTTATCTTCTGAGTAATTTTCTTGATCATTTCCTTTCACTAGTGTTACCAGCTCTGACTCGTGATCTTTGTTACTGGCAAAGATCCGTGATTCAAGCTGTCGCTCTGTGGCTTCAGGGAAAATCTCACTCAGGGTTGGGTTGATCTAGTCAGATGCTAGAATAACAAAAATTTGCATGATGTCAATGTTGTGGGGTGCTACAACTATAAATAGTGCAGATCTCTTAAGCAATTATGAGCCCACATTTGGACCTCAGCACATACACCACTGAAACTTGTCCTCTTTAATAATATAAGACCTTACATAAGGCATTTATATCTCCAACTCTGTGTCTAAGCCACATAAAGAAGTTAATAATTTAGAAATGTTATGTAACTGTTTTGCATATTTTTAAATCCTACAGTGGCTTATAAAAACATGTTGTAGAAGAAGCCGCAGTGTGTAGTGGAAGGTACGTCCATCACCTGTGCGTGGGCGGACACACACTTCAGAATTTTAATTAAGTAATTTGTGTAAGATATTCAGATATAATAGAGTTGCATTTGATTACAAGAGTTCGATTAGCACGAAAGGGCTTTTAGGGAAGGACTGAAATTCAGCATTGCTACAACAGATTTTTACCAATTTTATCCCAGAGTCATGTGCGAGATCAGAGTGGATACAAATATGATTTTACTTTAGAGGACAAAACCCACAATTAGCTCCCTGGTATGTTATTTGTCTTATTGTTTTAATTGGTCGCTTAGTTGAAAAAAAATGTAGAAAGCTTTTTTTTTTCCATTTTCGCTTTCAGGTTAGCTAGCATCTTGTTCATCTCACCTCATGTTGTGCTTTGATTATGTCATGTGCTGTTTTGGCTGATAAAGCAAATTACTGGTGTGAAGGTGTGAGTATGACGTGTTACATCTACTTTATAAGTACAAGGAGATTGTATAAGGAAGTGCTCTAAATGTTCATCAGACACTTTAAGGCTGTAGGGAGCAGTGGTGGCTGCTGGTCTGTGAAAGATGGGAAGCTCATTTTCACCCTACGTCATAAAATTTGTCTATTTATTTATCCCCCACTCCCACCTAGCCTACGGTATGAATGAATGAACTAATGAAACTATATTAAATTCGAACAAGGAAATGTGAGGATTATGTTAAACCGAAACAAGGAAATGCTCTAGATGTGTTATTTAAAGTGTATGATGTGTAAAATGGAAATGCCAAAAAATGAGCTGCAGTTTGTCTCTTGACTTCTCTTGCAAAATCTGCAATGGGGCTGAACTCGTCAATGCTCGGGTGCCAGTGTGTGTTTCAAATCGCTGCCAATCAAAAAGGGATTCAGCCTTTAGGGCAGATCCTCCAATCATCATGCAGAAGCCCCATGTCCAGGCCCCGCCCAGAGACATGGAGCGTCCGTGGTAGGGACAAAATAGCAGCTATTATCCAATGATCGCTGCAGTGGAAGATAATGATTCTCTGCCGCCCCATTGAAGTCAATGGACGCTGAGCTTCAGCAGGTTCAATGCACTGAGATGGAACGGGAATGTATGAGGAGAAGATCGCGTCAGTCGACCTGCGATAAGAAGCAAACTTGTCTTAGAGTTGAACGGGTTCTAACACATTTTTAGTCAATGAAATGTAAACACAACAGTTCGTATTTGACCATTTATTTTTTGACATTTTGAAGAAAGAAGAGCTTCCCTTGTAGTCTTAGAGCAATTACCTCTGGTAGGGTGGGAGGTGCCCTCAGAGGACAGGAGTCTTTCAAGAGATCCTTGAGGATAGAGAGAGACGCCCCCTGCGCTGATAGAAATCAGTAGCTTGTTCCACCATCAGAGAACCAGAGATGAGACGAGTCTGGACTGAGATTACCTTGTGTGCGGGGACGACAGAGCCATGATGGATGGATGATTAGTGGTAGTTTGTGTGATGGGCAGCGAGCGGCCATTGTGCTTTATCTTAAAATCAACAAGTCTTCTACTCCAGATGGAGGTTCATGTGTTGAGAGAAGTGACTCAATCCATGTGCACAGGTTGCTTGAAAAATGGGTGAGACATCAGATTTAATGACGTATTTAAAAGGGCATTGAATACATTGAAGAGCAGAGACTCTTCATTTTCACAGGATGAGGACCATCAGATCATCATAACGAGCCAGAGCTAACAAATGTTCATGCTAGGGTTAAAAAAAAAAAAAGACACTGACACAGTGTTTTCCTCCTGAAGCTGTTTGTGCCATTGATGAGAAAATGAGTAAGAAATTTATATTTTGCCATAATACAAATGCTGACTGGTTAAAATGGTGACTAGAGAGCAGAGTGGTTATGCTGTTGTCATGCTTTTTATACTTAACCTCTTTGTCTGTTGTGTTTTTATGACTCTGCACTGACGACAGAGCAGGAGGCAGATTGTTCTCAGATCGTCCACCTGTCTTCTTGTGGGCGTGATATCTCAGCGACGCCTCGACAGAACTTCTTTATATTTGGCTCAAACATTCACTAAGACTCAAGGATGAACTGAATAGTTTTGTGGGGGTCGAAGGTCGATGGCAGTTTTGGCCTTGCAGACTCAATATCTCCAGAGCCTCTCGAGGGAATCCCTTCAAATTTTGCGCAAGTGTCCATCTGTACTAAGAGACAAACCAATTAGACTTTAGTGGTCAAAGGTGAAAGGTCAGGGTCACAGTGACTGGAGGAAACACCTTTTAGCCGTTATTCAAGACGTCACACAGCAAATTATGATGAAATGTCACACAAATGGTGAATATTTGATATTATTCTGGATAAACAGGGATATGATGTGAAAGTGGTGAATGATGAACAGATGTTCTTGATCCTGACATGATGTTGTGTCATTAGGACATATTCTACAAACATTTCCATTCACTTCGTTAATGTTACCGCGTTATCCTCCAAACAATTAACCCAGTCCTTCATAAATAAGGTCCATAGGGCATAAACAGAACCGCAGCTTAGATAAACTAGAAGATTTGACAGAAATACATGTGTCATCATTAATTATTGGCTAGAGAAGATGTTATATTTTCAAGTGGTTGCTTTTTTAGACCTTTAAACATTTTCCATGAACTGACAGCTGGATAAAGAGGGGGTGGTCAACTTTGCAGCGGATCCATAATGTAAATCAGGAGTTGTTTATTATTTAGACATGAAATTCAGATGCGCTTGTCCACTTTTATTTTAAGACTAATAACTTCACTAGAAGCAAATTTTTATATCATTGACCCAAACCGAAGGCTGCTGAAAGACCTTTTGCTTCCAATGTATAGATGCTAACTCCTGTTGCTTTCTTCGACCATCATCTTTGTTCACACAGTGTTAAAAGGTCACATGAAAAATGCATGAAATGTGGCTGGAGGTTCTCACCACTCGTGCATGAAGAAGTGACCAAGTACACAGCTGTGTCACAGACGAGGAAGGATCTCAATAGGCTAGCAAAGACGTTTAGTCGGATTCTAAAGAAAATAGGTGATTGTTTGAATAGTGACTGAAAAGCTGCTCAAGACATTGTGTGTTTTCACTGAGCTCAATATCTGATCTCCACTTGAACAGTTCAGCTTAAAATTGCCTTGACTTGTCAGATGGTGAGCGTGGGTGTTGCTTCTCTACAATGTATGTACATATATGGAAAATAGTCTGTACTCTACAGGAATTGAAAAGCAGACTTTATTTACCATTCCCATGCAGCAGCAGCAGCAGCAGCAGCAGCAGCAGCTATGACCTAAAGATTAGAGAACGTGAAAGAGCACTGCTTCCTGCCTCCTGCCTCCTCATTTCCTTTGTCTTGTAGCACAGAGTAAGGTGCCCTTGAACACAGCACCTAACCCCAAAACTGCTGTAGTGTCACTGTGCACAGGTGTGAAAGTGTTGGCCAGCTCCCACCCACAACACATCGTGTTCAGTAACCGTCTCAAATTTAATGTAATGCGTGTCCGACAGAACATGGATGATATGATGACTAACATGCACATCATTGTTAGTGACCTAAAGATGTGCACATTGATAAAGAGTTACACACTGAGTGAAGACGTGAAGACATAAGATAAAACAGACGTAAATTAATTATATGACTGAGGCTGAAATTATAACAGCAATGTTATGCTAATAAATAAAAACGAGAAGCACATGGTGCTTTGGATGTACTAGTGTTTGTTAAATTAAATGCACACATTTAAGACATTTTAAAAAATCGTTCAAATTTATTATATAATGGCCTATATTTTAATGATGTAGTTTATGTAGTTTAAGTGTTTAAATTCCTGAAACCACTCAACTGTATAACTCCTTCCTGTATAATGTTTATCAATGAGTAGTTCTTTAAGTCACCACACAGGGACGTTTATCATACTACGACCTGGTTTGCGGACAAAATTCAAAACAATATTATAAATACCTCCTCCTCTCTACAATATTTATTAAAGGCATTTTTACTTTACGTAAAGATCAACATGCCTTTTTGTGGTGACAGTTAAAATCTTAAGTTTTACTATATTTTTTGTACTTTTAATGACGGATTTATTTGTAAAAAATTTTATTTAACCCTTTCATCTGTATGCTTTTATTAAAGCAGTTTCCTTTGTTTTCTGTATATTATTACATTATTATGCATTTTCATTCCTCCTTTGTCTTCTCTAATATTGCTTTGCTGTTAGCGAGCAACCAGTTTATTGTGTTAAGATGTAACTTATTCAAATGATTAACTAAGAGAGCAGTGATGAAGGCATCCAGCGTGCACCCACACAGTGATATATTCTTTCCGTATTCTCTTTTTTTATTAGTTTCAAATCTCATTCTTCCCACCTCCTGACGGTATTATTGTCAATGAACTGAATGACAATGAAGTTTTGCTGTTCTTTTGAAAACGCCGGATGTCAGAGAAACAATCAACTGTTTCTTTTTCCAGTTCCGCTGATATAAGGACAGTGTTTTGACAGCAGCCTTGCCTGTATGCACTGATATGCAAAATGTGTAATCGGACTGTTCCCATTATGAATCTTTTCTCCAGCGGTCGTGTGAAACCGTTGCTCGGGCGGTTCAGCGAGCTAGAGGCCCTGCTGTCTAACATGAACGTTCAGCCAGGCAGCATTGATGCTGTCCTGTTGGATGCTGGCTGCTCCTCCATGCAGATGGATCAGGCGGAGAGAGGCTTCTCCATCAGCAAAGACGGACCCCTGGACATGAGAATGGATGGAGAGAGGTAAGAGACATGTGGAACAACAGGCAGATGAATTGATCTGATTTGCAAAAACAAGAGTTCAGTTCCCTAAGAAATAATTTGGGGAAGTCGGTCATTGATGCCTTGAAATTGCTTCAGTACTCACCGGAGCAGTAATGTCAAGGTGCAGCTATTAAAAATGGACAGTAGCCTCAACGGGGTGCCAAAAACCACTACAGGCCTCATAGGCTTTATATACATTTTCTTTTTTTTCCCCTGCTTGTTATTTTGCTGTGCAGCATTTGGTGACATCTGATAGTGAGGCTGCAGGTTGCTACGAAATCTCAGCAGAGGAAACCAGCTAGGCTAACCCTCTTCACAAGCCACTGCACAAGATGCATTTCTCTTTTCATTCCCTCATCAGTCTTTTCATAACAGTGAGCCGTAAAGGTTTTCAAGCTGTATCTCAGAGTTGTCAGGATTCGCCACTGTCAGCAAGGACATGACGTCAAGCGGCTCAATTGGGCTTCTCTTTGTGCGTAGGTACCTCGACATGCCCTGCGCTGCTGACGTTGTGAATACCTTAGATCAACAGGCTCTCGCATCCATCCTCACTGCATACGGGGAAGAGAGACACGCCAGGAAAATAGCTTCAGCCATTGTGGAGGCACGCCGTGTCAACCCCATCACCCGGACACAGCAGCTGGCCAGCGTGGTGGCAGGTAGCTACACACTATCCTGATTAATTCCCTGCAGCATTCAGGAGGCTGTGAGGAAAAATAAAACACGAGTGGAGGTATTAAGGCTGTCTCCCCCCCCATGTGACATGTTTGTCTCAGAAAATTACGTGGACCGTGATCTCAGTCATCATCCTCTTCTGTGCCTCTGTTTTTAGGAGCTTGTCTTTCACATCTTCCTTGCTCAGAGATAAAGATGAGACACAGACAGAGCTGGAGGTGGCTGGGACAGAGTGTGGCTGATGCCTTGAAAACAAACACTATCTCACACACAATAGCCCGTCTCTCTCTTTCTCTTTCTCTCTCCTTCCTCATTAGATTTTAGATTTTTTTTTACCCCCTCTCAACGACCTTCCCTCCATCTCTCTGCTCTCAAATATGCACACACACCTGACACAAATGAAAAACACCCACATACACTCGTACACCACACGCTTGTGCATAAAGGCGGGATTACATTGTTTGTCTTCAGTGATTGTTTTTTGTTTTGTTTTGTTTTGTTTTTTTTAGCCTTGTGCCTCCAGATTTGAGCTTCTGAACGAGTGAGATGTCATTTTAATAGTTATTGCACAGAGCAGTATGTGCGTCAGTGTCACCATGGGAGAACAGGTGTGAGTAAGAGCAGCTGTTTGATCTTTTTTGAAGCGCAAAGCAAGTCACCACCGATGTTTATTCGGAGCAACCAAAGAGGGCTTGATTTAAGAAAGTTCCAGGTGTGGCTCTGTGACCAACTGTGAAAACGATGCTGACAGGAAGAATAGAGTGACATGAAAAATCATGATCCCAGGAGTGGTGGTGGGGGGGTTGCTTTACTTGGTGTTATGTTGTTACTCATTGCACAGCAAATATTGTGTGTATATATTTTATTAATACAACAGCTATACAAAGATTTTTCTCATAGATGAGAGCTGTTATGTTTCGTGCATGAATTCCAAACTTTCCTCTGTCTCGTCTTCCAACAACTTCTATTGTCATGTTCTGTCTTCAGCAGGGATTTATGTAAACTTGGCAGAGTTTCCTTTAACTGTTTATCCAGTGTACAGGCCCAGGATCCCAAGGATTTCTGTTGATATTGGATCATTCTGCAGGATACAATTTGCACCCAGTGCCAGTGTTCACTGCCAACATGGAAAGGCTGTAAGATGTCCGCGTAGTATCGCTGGGGAAGGTTACGCCAGGAAACGCAGAGGCTGCAGCGCCTGAGCACGGAGGCTGATGTTGGTGAACTGCTGCTGCAGTGAATGTTTGGATGCGTGCACTGCTGCTGATGCTGCATCTCCGTCTCTATACATAGTTTGTTACCAGTATGTTGGATTTTTTTTACTTTTTTCTCTTCATGATGAATTAATTGTAGCACACTAGGGTTCTCCCAGTGAGACTGCATGTTACCAGTTGGTGTAGTTCACCAGCAATTTACAGCTACATCACCAGCTTCCAATGCGACGTGTTTCATCAGGGCATACTGATGAATTACACTGTGTAGCTTTGGCAAAACACTTAAGTTAGATAAATTACACATTTGTGATGATGCCGCTCTGTCCAGCAGTGTTGCTGTAAATTTTTGGCTCAAACTGAAAAACACATCATTAATTGTGCTACAAACAACAAAGTTGTGTCCATTTTTCTGCAGCACTGTTCAGTTCTGACAAACGTAAGCTTTTTGTTTATCCAGTAACACTGAAGCATCAAATGCTGTTGTCCTAATAGCCTCTTGTGGAGTGTCGTTGTGTTTGTGCCTTTGTAGATGTGCGCTACAAACATCAGGCAGTGTAGCAGTGTAAGATAAGACATGGCAGTGCAACAAGAGCTTCGTAATGTGAATTCTGTATTTTGTCCTGTTTAATACAATCACAAAGTTGTGGTTCCTTCTTAACTACCTCATCTCCCCTCGACGTACACATCTTAATATCTGCTCCTCTCTGTGGATATGTCTGTAGGACCTTTGAAAGATGAATTAGAGAGAGAGCACATGGCTTGGTGAGGCTGGCCAGGGCTGGTCCTTGCTGTGCAGGCATTGTATTGATTGCAGAGTGAGTCACACTTTGGGCTGTTTAGTGCAGGAGGAGAGAAATGCCACATCACTCACTTTTCTATTTATTGCAGTTTCTCTTTAGGTCTATATACGTGTCTTAATTATTCTTTCTGTCTTCTGAGTGACGGTAATGAATAGGTGTAATATTTCCTCAACTTTAGTGCAGAGATTTTGTTTCTAACCTCTAATGGTCAGATGAATGGACCCTTTGTGTTTAAATTCTGATGCATTCTGCACATTACATGCTCCGTATGTAAATTCACAGGGAACTGAAGTGTTCTGCATGTCTGCAGGTATTAACACCTGTCTTTTCATTCATGCATTTTAATGGAGAATCATCCAAATAACTGGAGGAGGAATGAAAGGTTTTACATGAGCCTGTTAAAGATGTGCAAAAAGGGAGAATTAACACAAAAGGGATGGGGGAGGAGAATAATAAAACCAACGTCTTTTTCGGTTTCTTTAAATAATGATGTTTTGTGCTCAGTAAGATTTAACTTGAACTTGGCTTTCGGTGAACTGACAGATCATAGAAGGCATTTACCTCAGTATTTTAGTGGCACATCAGCCATATCAACACCATGTTCACCCTCCATCTGCTCTGAGCAGAGCCTCTGATGGACCTGCTGCTGAGTCCTGCTGCAGCTCACTCTCCACTGCTTTATATAGTATATTTTTCCACAGGCTTCGCTTTCCTGCTCTGTTTCTCCACGTCAGTTCATCTCCTCTTTATTTTCCTTCTACTTCATTTAACGACTCCTCTCGTATGAACAATATGAACCACTCGTCTCTGTCTGATGTTTCTCAGTCAAACATTAACAAACACCTGCACAAGTCAAAGGCGACTCAGTGTTTTCATTCAAAGTCGTCTTTTATTCTCCTGATTCTCCTTCGTGAACATGAGCGGTTGGAGTCTGATGGACGATGACCTTGGTGATTGATCACCATCAGACTAATTACTGATCACATATGCCTTTGCGTATTGCAAGACAATATTGGGCTCATTTCCTAGTCAGGTGTTTATATGATTATTAAATATCAATTTCACTGCCATAGTCTCATGTTGGTATAATCGATGCTCTCAACACTGGTGGTCACACACACACTGTGACCAGCTGAAGCGCTGCTTCTTCTATGCAGGTGTCGCCCTGTGATTAGACTTAGACTTAGACTTAGAGATACTTTATTGATCCCAAAGGAAATTCAAGTATCTAGTAGCGCAGACATACATATAAGGGCATAAAAAAGCACAGAGATAAGAAAATATACACTATATACATCCATACAAATAATGTACATCCATATGTTATGCATAAAATACTAAAATAGAATAAATAGAGAAAAAAGAAAGATGACTGAAATGGAAAAAACAAGAGTGGAAGAGGTCAATAGACAGAACAGACAGAACATTTAGCTTAGTTTTGGTTCGTAGCTTTTGGGCCAAACATGGAAGTGAAGGGAGCGAATGTAAGTCATAAAGAGCTGTATTCATTTTCCTCTTCATACCTGATTCTTAGTCAATGCACTGATTGTTCAAACTAAATGATTATTGTTGTCTTTATTAGGACATTTCTTTTTAATTAAACATGGCCTAAATGTGTTAGTCATCCTACTATTATCACTCAAGGCCTGCCGAACAAAACTCGACACTCTTGCTTGGTTGCTCTTCCTCTCTCACTAGGGTAACATTCAAAAAGGCCAACGTTACACAAATGAACAATATTTCCTGACTGAGGTGCCAGTGCCACAGGAGGCTGTGGCTGGGAGTTGGAGAGTTTTGTGATATCTTATGTTAAAGGAGAAGTTCCGTTTTTTGCAACCTGGACCTTATTTCTAGCATAAAATACGTTCATTTACTCACCTGAACAACTTTGGTGTAACTTGGAGTCCTTCGTAAGATATTTAGATCCATTCGCGATCCACGTATATCCATGTAATGAGAGTTGTTGGGGCATCGATGCAGCGTCTAAATAAGACATTATCTGCTGCGAAACTTGTTCATTTCACCAATATTTTGTTATATTGTTGTGAATCACCAGTACTATTCCCCTCAGGAGTCCTTGAGAGCGGTCAGAGAGACACAAAGACAGAAAATACGAGTGTGTTTTAAACATCTAAAAGGAAAAGTTCTATTGGATTGGGAACAATGGAAGAAAGAAGAGGTCCAAGGTCTGATTTGTGTCGGTGTAGGAGTCCATTTTACTTAAAAGAGTTTGAAAACAAACAATAATTTTTTATCATTTCTGCAGTAGAAGTGACGACACTCACTCATCCCTGTTGCTCTCAGTCCTTTTCTGTATTATTCTTTGTTTTCTATCATTTTTATATGAAAATCAAACAAGAGTAAAAGTGCAGTAATGAAAAACGTAGTGCATCAAACTTAAATCCTGTTTTAATAACATCCACTCATTATGTGTTTGTCTCCAGGATCACTTCCTGCTGCTGTTGCCTACGCACGTAAGGATCGGCTCCACCGACCCGCTCATGTTGCCACTAAAACTTTCCAAGCTCTGCGCATCGTTGTGAACGACGAGCTGAACGAACTTCACGCAGGCCTGCGAGCCGCGCAGGTCGCGCTCAGACCTGGAGGACGTCTCTGCGTTATCACTTTTCACTCGCTGGAAGACAGACTGGTCAAACGTTTCCTCCGAGGAGACGACTTGTCCAATCTGGATCGTTATCACTTCAGCTCTAGGAAACAAGGCACCGGGAAGAAGGAGAAAGTGACGGATGAAAAAAGAGATGGTGGAAATGTTGATTGGCTTCCTCTGCGAAGAAAAGTGATCACACCAGGAAAGGACGACGTGAAAGAAAATCCTCGAGGACGCTCCTCTAAACTCAGGGCAGCACTCAGACGTTTATTATGAGAAACCTTTTACAATTAAGACCTGACTGGAGTTCAGCAGAGGGTGTGATGCCGTAAATCTCCCCTGCACTTATCTGCTGTGGATGCTGCTGTGTCTGTTTTTTAATCTTCTCTTCTGCACTTGGGTGCATGAAAAATCAGATTTCTTACAGTTTTAACTGCACCACGCCACAGCAGAGACCCGGCATTTAACCTGCTGGTGGTACGTTCACTTCACTTATTAGCTACAGTGGAAGTGACTGGACTGGCTCTGCTGGTGGGAAGCCAGTGAGGGACTGGTTGGTTTTACTAGTTGGTTAAGTGATGGACGGATGGAGGTAAATTGAAAATTAAAAATGACAGACACCATGTTCCTATATCCCTGCAGGGTAACAGTGGGGTTAAGTGCCTTCATTCAGTGGACGAGCCGGACCGAGCATCTGTGGCGTTTCTGTGGATGTGTATTCAAACATTGTTCCCAAAGGTCACAAACACAAAAAACATTTACTCTTTAAATTATGAATCAAATGAGGACACAGTATTTATAAGAAGAAGCAGATCGTGTTTACAGTTCAGTATATTTTTACAACCTTGTTATTTAAAGAAAAACAACAACAACAACAACTACAAGGTTGTTGTGTCCAATAGTCTGCCTGAATAACCTAATAACAGTGGATACACAGTTATACGAAAGCTGCTCTGATGTGTTAGATAAAAATATAAATGGGCTGAAAACTTTTTTTAATACACATTAATAAAATTTATGAGACTTTCCATTTGTCTCCTTTGTGTTATTTGCCTTTGGTATGATAGAATATACAGAATATAATCCGCAGGTTTAACACATGCTTGATTCGTATCGTATCGTATTCACTGCACTGTGTTTAAAGTGACTCTTTCACGGATCTGAATAGAGAAAATATCGTATTTCTCTTTGATTTCTTAGTCTTATTCTGATGTATTTGACTTTCTTGCATCACTAATGGCTGACAGCTCATGAAGTGGTTGTTGCAGCTAAACAGCTCAACAAATAAAACAAAAAAACACCTTCCTCCGCTGACGTCTGTATTCCCCCTGAACCTCACTCAAAGTGAAACCTCCACTGTACCATATGATTCAGTAATGCCAGAAAATACTGAATGACGCAAGTGTCAGAAGTGGCGCTGAATGAGCTCGGTGCTTGTTCTTGAGCATTCTCTCACCTTCGACTGTAAGATGAGGTGTTTTGATCTTTACTATTTGACTTTGACTAATTGTAATTGCTCCATCAAGATTATTAACACTTTTTTTTTTCTTCTGTCTCAGTGTAGTGCACTCTAAATATACCCTCCTCGTTACCTTGGAAACTAAATGGCGCAAGTAACATTTAACTGTCTAAAATTACATGCTGTTTTAATCTGATATGAAGGGGATGCTATATTATTGTGAGTTGTTTGAGCATCCCTTTGACATCAGTGGATGTCGGTGAATGTAAATTTAAATCGACCCTGCTGATGAAATATGTCGTGACATTTCATCTTATTTCTGTTTTATTGCCGTAAGTTGTGATGCGAATCAGGTGTGGAGGCAAATGAATAAAACTCACGACATCAGTGCGTGTGTGGCAGAGTTAATATAAATATAAAATCTGAAAGGAAAAAAAAACTTGAGAGAGATGTACACTTTTTTTAAGTGAACATTTTCTTGAGTAAAGAAAAATTTTACTGTCAGATTCAACTTTGACATTTTTTGAGTGTCTGTTTGCACCTGTGATGTCATCACGTGTTTGAATTCAATCCTGTCAACTCTATCTTATCTATCTATCTATCTATCTATCTATCTATCTATCTATCTATCTATCTATCTATCTATCTATCTATCTATCTATCTATCTATCTATCTATCTATCTATCTATCTGTCTATCTCTCTGTCTGTCTGTCTGTCTATCTATCTAATTAACAGACAGGATGTTGTGTTTGTACCTAACTTTGTCTCTTCTCCTTCTCACTGAGACAAAGGTTTTAGAGAAGAGAGACAAATCGCCGGCCGCTGTGTTTCCAGTGTGTCAGACCCGGTGTCAGAGTGGATTATGGGAGTCGATGTAGCAGAAAACGTCGTCTTTAAAGTCGTCCTCCGTTTATTTATTCTGTGTTTCAGATAAAAACTTATGTTTGTTGCTCGGTGCAGGAGAAGATGATAAGACAGGAACATCAGTGATTATGAATTATTATCTATGACTGCAAATTCTCAATCGCCATGGAAACAGTAACCTCAGATAACAGTAAATATACTGTAAGACAGTGCTATTATTGTAGACTCGGATCAATCCATAAATTGACGACCAGATACGTAACTAATAGCTGCTGCTGTTGAATCATGTATGTGAACCTGCAGGCGAACTCACACAGAGCAGCTTCTAACCTGCTGCTGCCAACGAACCCGTGGAAACACAGGATCAACCCCTTCACCTGACACACAAACAAACACACAAACACAAATCTTTACTTCACCGGTTCATCGGTTCATACCGACAAAAGACGACACAGCAATGGGCCCTTGGATTATTTTTCTTAAAGAGATCAGCATTGCACATGAGAGTGGAGGAAGTATGATGTTGCCTTAATGAAAGACCCATTCTCTGATTAACAGCACCACAAACCTGCAGTTGACGTTTGTGTGACATTTCTATGACACGTGACTGATGTCAGCAGTGGAGGAAGAAGCAGTACAGGGCCACACTGTCATCCACAACATGTACATGGCACATTTTCAAACATTATATTATATTATTAGATCATTAACAATGATAAATTGATCCATAAATCGCATTTTAACTCCATAACAGTCATACTTTATAAGCTTGTGTGTAAGATCTCTGCCTGAGTGACGAAGTTGCAGCCACTGGCTTGGCTTCATTTTCTTAATTTTAAGTTGTTTAATTATCTAATTATCTGTTCACATGAAACTTGCGTCATAACTGAGATGGTGTAAAAAAAACACCTGAGACTCATAAAAGCCATGATTGTGACAGAGCATGTGTGATGCTGTCTCCGTCCTGATCAGAGGAGCTGTCAGGCCACATGGATGAAACACAGATGTGTTCTTCTCTTGAACTTTTTTTGATTTTTTTTACTCCGTGAGAAGTTCAAGCATTGACGTGTCCTCACTCAGCGGAGTGAAGGACTTGTGGGTAACAAAGCTCGTCCGCTGCACAATACAAACATCAATAAAGGCCACAAGTCCAATATGAAGAAATACCAATGAAAATAGATGGAAGACATTGAATCTTGCCTGAATTTGGTGTTTCCAGAAGTCGTTAGTGTGTCTGAGCAAAGCTGAAACAGTCAGCTGATCGACAGGAAAACAAGCAGCAGATAAAATAAAACAAATTTATTTTACTTTTAGTTTTTTTGTTGACGACAGAACAAACACTGAAACAAAACAAAAACACATTTTCACAATTTTGTGAATCTGCGACATTGAAGGTTTCAAACAGTTGATCCGGTAAATATAAATCATTGTGAAATGTATCAATAATGGAAACAATTCAATTAGTGAATGGATAAAGTTCAACTTTGTAAATCTATCACAGAAATCTATAGAGTGACTGTTTGGACATTTGTGTCATTTCCTGTTTTATTTTGAAGTGAACTTGCCCCATGGATCTCGTGGTCACTTGACTTCCTGTTTGTGTCACGTTTCCCTCTCTTTTCCCTCCTAATGTGTTACACCTGAATTTAATTACCCTCACCTGTGTTTAATTACCCTCACCTGTGTTTAATTACCCTCACCTGCCCTGTGTATTTAAGACTCTGTCAGTTTGTTCAGCTCAGTTCAGTTGTTGTCAGCAGCTTCTGTTTTTTTTTGTTCCTGAGTTTTACCTGGTTTCTTACTCGACCTTCTCTGAACTCTAAGTTTGTTTTGTTTTTTTAAACTTAGTTCAAACCAAACCCACTTTTTCTTTTGCGTGAGTCACCATTGTTGCTCGTAAGTTTCTTGCGTCTTTTAACTTGAAAAATGTTGGCAGCCTCACATCGACCCTGTAACAAAATGGAGGCCAGCGAGTCTTTCTCTGAGCACTTTTTGATTCCACAGTTTTTACCATGAATTGACCATTAAGTGCTAAATTGGCCTGATGACGTAAATAAGTTCCCATCACTGGCTCATCACAGGGATCAGCTTTACAAGTTTCTAGAAACAAAGATCAATTTGTTTTAAAACATTATTTGAGACAAGATCCAGGAAGTCTGTCTAGTTACCCACGAACAGTATAACGGTAAAATGTACAGTCATCAGTGACTGAATCTTACAGTTAATGGTTTGTACCACTGGACAAGATTTAGGGGAAGTTGATGCATGTCTATATTTATTCATACATGCATTTATTAAATCATTATTTCATTTATACATTTCAAGATCCACTTTATCCACATTTTTATTTCTGTGTTTCACCATTTTATTCTTTTCTTCCTGTCTGTGTGTTATTTAGATCGTTGGTCTGACCTCAGTCTGAAGCCTGATAGTTGTGTAATCAGTTGGATGGATCGATTACACAGCCGACTGCGTTGACTTGTATGTTTTGTTCATCTTACTGTTTGAAACCTCAGAGTTAATCGAAAGCAAAGTATCAGCAGAGCAGTACCATGTATTTCTAAAATGCTGCAAAAAACCCAGAAGAGAAACTGCAGAGCCCAGTGTGATCCACTGAAAGTGTCTGTTTATATAGTGTATATACTGTATATATATATTGCATTTCATTTGTAGGTGGCTTATAATAAACATTTAATATTGACAAA
>OMNW01005011.1:33951-45853 GCA_900303245.1 Selene dorsalis | reverse complement strand
GGGGGGGGGGGGGGCAGATTGAGACAACTGTCAGAAGCAGTCAAGTCCGTGAATCATCTGCCAAGCTGTTGCGGGCCTTTACTACGAAAGACAGGTCGCCCGCCGGCAGCCTGTCAGGTGCCCTGATGCAAACAGAAACCAGTCATCGGGAAGCAAGTCTGCAACAGACTGCCAGCCTCAGCAGAAACAAAACAGACCGTAGCATATCTGGCTGCAGTGACACGCTTACAAAACTGAGCTGTAAATGCGCAAAGCTTTGCTCGCCGCTCAGATCGACAAGGTGGTGATGTGGCTCGGTGCTCGTTTTCTACTGTTTAAGACGAGCACGTAGTTAAATCCTATGTGCCGATAATTACCGACAGATAAGGTTGACGGCCGCCCTCTTATCGAGGGAAGTGAAAGTCTCTGACCGAGACGGGGAAGTGACGCCGTTGTGAAACATCTGGCTTCGCTTAAACAGAAGAAGTTCCACTCAGACAACTGCAGATCACATTTAAACACAGGAATAGAAACTGCCAGAATAGAAACTGGGCTAGAAAGTGAATGTCCTCATTGCATCCTCTGGTGCAGATGTGTGTTGTAGTGCTTCATCTGTGACCTTCAATGACACATGACGGGTGGGAGAACTAAATATTCGTTTGTGTAACTCCCTACTACCAAACCATGACACAGCTGAAATGTAAATCTCATTATTTTCTTCCTTGTCCTCAAACTGCTGAGTGATTTACCTGAGGAGGTGGGGTCATCAGAGAAGTCGTGGAGCTCCTCTGGGGGGTCGCCATAGTAGGAGTTAAATTTGTGGCTGGAGACAGCAGCCAGCACTGCACCCTGGGATACAGAATGAGGACAATGCACCTATCAGAGAAAGTCTCTGAGTTGTGAGGTATTGTGTTTGTGTTTGAGGTCCTAGGAGGACACATCTGTGATAATTCAGTGGAAGACCTATGACAAACAGTGATCTGGGTCAGTGATAAGGAGCTAATGCACAATGTGGGGGAGCAGGCGTTTCTTTGAATCTCTGATAGTCATCTTGCTGAATCCAGAGATGTCTAGAACTTAAACACTCCGCCGACCTTCAGCTTCCTCCTGGCGTTGAACTTCCTCAGCTGTTCCACTGTTTCAGGCAGGTGGATCTTGTAGGCATACCTGTCCCTCTCCTGCACACACAGAAAACACACACAGATAACACATCAGCTCACGAAGATAACGGCAGTGAGGACGTGAGCGAATATGTGCATACATTGGAGCAGTCACAGAACGGATATGAAACCAGAGGTGTAGCTCAAGCAGAAGGAAGTGGTCTTGAGTCAGCAATGCTAAAAGCCACTCTTATAAAAGTGACCTCAGTTGCAAAAGCTCACTTTGTCATAAACACCAAATAACCTTATCACAAAAAATGTTTTGCTCTTCATGTGGTACACAAATGATCTTCACAGAAGTGGAAGATCACAGACAATAATCTGCTAAAGTTGGCACCATCCAAAGGATTAAATTCATTACTACGTAGTTGTGTGTGTTCTTGCCTTCAGCCAGGGGTGGTTGAGGGCCTCGTAGACAGTGATTCTCTCAGCAGGATCCAGCATCAGCATACGTCTCACCAGGTCTTTGGCGCTCTCCGAGATGTGGGCCCACTGGCGTGGGTTCATCTGGAACAGCGTGAAGATAAACGGGTTAAGATGAGCAAACAGGCGCTCAGAAGGTCGTCAACCTGCGCTGTGAACACACACTTTTTAAGTGGATGTTTATAAATCCTTGTTTCTGATGTGAGTCTATCATGTTAGAGTGACATCAATTTGCAGTTAAGCTGGAGCTTATTACGTACAGATTTCATTCTAAAAAAAAAGAAACTACGCTTATTTAGCCGTAGATGTTTAGCAGCTGATAGATGGATCGTACCATACCATAGTGTTTTCCATCAAGTGACCTGCGGTGACTGCATCTGCCACAGATTAGTGCACCGAGCATGACATTTGTCTCGTCAGCTGAAAACGCAACATTCGTTAGAGCTTTATCTCAGACTCACTGATGCTCTCAATTTGTTCATCACCTCACGCTGACAGTGGTTTGGTGAGTGGAACAAGAGTTACAGGACAGAAAAGACATAATGTGCCACAGAGACCCATCACTGAGAGATGCCAACATTTGACCAGTGTCAGTCAGGTGTGTGGTTTTACAAACCAGCGCTGGCTCAGTTCTCCGTGACACTGCTCGCTGTTGTCCTGAAAGACACAGCTCTGGTGCGCACAAGTAAACACTTAGCATATGCTCTGATGGATAATGAGGCTGTTTTTGTCAGCCGTGTCTTTACCTTGTATTTCCCCTTGATGATGGCCTCAAACAAGCGCTCCTTGGTGCCATAGAAAGGCAGGCAGCCAGATAGGAGGATGAAGAGGATGACGCCGCATCCCCACACGTCCACCGGTTTGCCGTACGGCTCCCTCTTCACCACCTCCGGGGCCATGAAGTGGGGGGTGCCGACTCGGCCTGAGAAGAGCAGGTGCGATTAGCTGTCGACATATTCGCGCCTTCATAGAAATGAAGCCAGAAATCTTAAGAGCTAAAGGGGGTGAGCAAGATACATAGTACATAATCATACTAAGGGTAGGAATATCAGCAAAACAAACATTTTAGCGTCTCTGCTTGATTAATCAATTATCAAAGACGTTTAGGCATTAGCTTCCTGGTTTTGCGCCTGCCATCAAATTCTCTATTATTTCATAAATTCATTGTGTCTGAAAGATTGTGGGCAAAACACACAAAAGTCACATATACACTTTATAATCATGTGACGTTATTAGGCCATCTAGTCTCAGGTTTAGAAAGTGGTGACAATGATAAGCACCAACTTTTTCATTCTCTGACAAAATGTCTGATTATTTCTGTGTTTGTTATTTTCGTGTGTAAGTGCATGTGTAATATGTGTGAGTGTTGCACCTCCAGCTACTAAGCCAGACTCTCCCAGCTGTATTGCCACTCCAAAACCTCCCAGCTTGACCGGAGCAGAGTTCTCCTTTGAAGCCAGCAGCACACAGTGAGGCTACACAGGAATAAAGGAGAGAAGTTCAAAAGTAAATGTATGGCCAGAATATAACAAGCTAAATAAGGGACCTGATGTCACCATGATTTATTCTACTTTCTGACTTGCATGGAAAAAAAAAAAAAAATCTTTGCAGCCGCTGCAGAGCATTGCGTCTCTCTTTCTGTGCAAAAGTGCAAGATCCCATATGTTCTATTGCTTGTTCATAAACCAAAAGGTTTCACAATGACAACAAATGGTAGCTCAAACAAATGTAACCACAATTTTTATTCTGTAGCTGCTACAAACAGGAAACAATTCTTGCCCCAGTCAGTGAATGATGTCTTCTGAGCAATAAGTGAGATGTGCGGCTTTTTTTTTCCTTTTTCTTTCTTTTTGTTTTTTGTAAATCAAAATGTTTCGCTCACAACATGCAAGGTTGGGGTGTTTCAGTTTGCATTTGCACTTAGATTCACTGACTGTGAAACATTGTTTTCACCCTATTCCCATAGAAGTAATGTTGCTGTAAACCACAGGGATCTCCACACACTGGCTGACTGGCTTCACCAATATTATTATAAAATTTGTATTTCAATGTATTTGCCACCTTGATTTAGATTACATTGGTATCTGACATCAAGTCTTAGATGAAAAAAAGGACTCGTGAGCATGCTAAACAGCAAGCTAGTGGAGAACATAATAAATTTCAATCAAAACAGCATTTACTCCAATATTCAAGCTCACCCTTCTCTCTCCCTTTATGCAGAAATAAATTCTGCATAAAACTAAGTCATTCTATTCTGACAGGAAGAGGGCAAGGCAGTGATGAGAATGTGTGTGCAGTAGAGGTAGTGGTGGTCTCGCTTCCTGCCCTACATCTCTACACTTGTCGAGGAAGATGATGTTGGGCGACATGATGCAAGATACGACAGGAACAGTGAGAGAAAGAGAGGAAAAAGGACTAGCAGACTCAATAAGAGCATCTGTGTGTGTGTGTATGTGTGCGCGTGTGTGAGAGAGAGAGACAGAGAGAGAGAGAGAGAGAGAGAGAGAGAGAGAGAGAGAGAGGGAGTGGAGAGAGGACAAAAGTTGAGTGCAAGCAGAAAACAGAGAACTGAGAGCAGAAGAGGGCAGAGGAGCAGATGCTGTCAAAAGGATATGCAAAAAGAGTCTGCAAGATTTATGACTCAATCAGAGACTCGAGAGAGACAGGTGAAGGAGGCAAAAGAAAAATGTCAAGGTCGTGGATTTTGGCTGTGTTGTATTTCATTATATATGTATGTATGTAACATACAGTTTTATTTAACAGGTCGTTCTTCAACTCATTTCTGCTCCTGAGGTTTGATGGAGGAAAATACAAGCTGCTGGACTACTGCGCCCGTACACCCCCATCAACATTAACTCGCATCTAAACTACAGCTGTGCTTAAACCTCCTTCGGAAGGAGGGCTGATGGTGAGTACTCTGCTTTAATCCAAACATCTGTTTGCAGCCGTCAGACCGTGGACTGATACTGAGCGTGGAATTCATTGGTCATGACTCCCGTTCCCACAAGTAAAAAAATCTAAGTAGAAGAACTATTAGAAAACTGGCTTGTTGTTCCATATGCTGTTTCTACACTTCCATTTTTTGTAGGGTGCTTTACCACAGCATTGCACAAATGATTTTACCATAGCAAGCCGTGTGTGAGACCTTTACACTTACAACCCACATATTATTCACCTGTGTGTGAGACTCGGGTGACCTTTTAGGGGTAATGAGCTGTGAAGTTCACCGTTCTTCCTCACCTTTAGTGTCAGTTAACTCTTAGTTCTGCTTTTTCACTGCATCTATTCAGTGACAAGGAACTTACAATTTGCTTCTCTTTTGTTCTCAGAGCCTGACTGACAACCCTGAAGATCCTGCAGACACAATGACAACCTTCTCCTATTTCCCTTTCACCTCTGAGGCCTCAGCGTCGTCCAACGCCTCTCTCCCCTTTTCTTCTATTTTCTCCATCTCCACAACCGTCTCTCCAAACCAGACTGTTTGTTCCTTTGATGACACAACCCTCCGTCTTCCGCTGATAGTGTCCTACACCCTCTTCTTCATCGTCGGGCTTGTGGGTAACCTCTTTGCGCTGTGGGTCTTTCTGTCCTTGCACTCGAGCCGCAATTCTGTCAGGGTGTTCCTCATCAACTGTGCTGTGGCCGATCTGGTCCTGCTGGCCTGCCTGCCCTTCAGGGTCTTTTACCACATTAATGGAAACAAATGGATGCTGGGATCTGTGGCCTGTAAGCTGGTGGGGAATCTATTTTACATGAACATGTACATCAGTATCACGTTGCTGGGCCTCATCAGCCTGGACAGATACCTGAGGCTGAAGGGAAAAGGCAGAGCGCGGAGAGGCATGACCATGAGTTGGCGGGGTCGTAACTGGCCGTGGAGCTGGGTGGCGTGCGCGGCTTTGTGGGGTCTGTCGCTGATGGCGCTGGTGCCCATGATCGCCACGGCAGAGGACAAAGAGAACAGCGGCCAGTGCTTCCAGTATAAGCAGCGACAGAAGGCCAAAGGGAAAGCCTACTTCAACGCGACGCTGGTGCTCTTCTTTTGGCTCGTCTTCATCATGCTCGTCGTCTCCTACACGAAGATCGCCTCCCAGTTGCTAAAGGTGTCGCGGGACAAACCGGACCTGCCCAACGCGCACAAGTACCAGCGCACCGCGAAGAAATCCTTCTTCGTGCTCTTCCTGTTCACCCTCTGTTTCGGGCCCTACCACGCCTTTCGCCCCATCTACATCTACTCCCAGCTCAGTGAACGGCTATCGTGCGACTACCTGCACCTGGTGGACCGCATCAACGAGGTCATGCTGTTATTCTCCGCCTTCAATAGCTGTTTGGATCCCGTCATGTACTTTCTGTTGTCTGGCTCGGTGCGCAAAACCGCTCTCCGGGTCCTTGGAGACCGGCTCGGCACTTGGGCAACATCTAACAGCTCGACGACGGAGTTCAGACGGCCGTCTGTGGCTATGGGCTTACCCACTGCTGAGCCACACACTCCCTCCGTCACCCCGAGAACCAGCATCTGTGTCATCAACTCCACCCTGCGCCGCACTGGACTCAATGCTCAGGCTGGACTGGTCAGCTAATCCTCTGTCAAACTCCACACATTGACTTTGTATGCATGTTTTCGTTACTGCAGTTATTCATTGTTCAGACATGAAATCATTGTCTAAATTCTACTTTAATGTCTGAGTGATGGAAAGAAAGAAGAGGCACTACAGTGACCACCGTGAGCAGCTTTTCTAAGAATATATGCCCTGTTTATTTTACATAAGAGTGCTATAAGGTTTCTAAGAATATAAATGTTCAGAGGAGTGATAATGGACTGAATGTATATCAGCAATATTAAAACCAACATTGTTTATGGCTTTGTCAGAAAACAAATCTTTCTGTTGTATTAATTTAATCCTGTGTTTTACAGTAAATACATGTCTAAAATGGGGTGTTTCCTTCCTCACACTCACATGTACCATATATGCAGGACGAAACCATGAGTGACAGGTTTAGTCAGTTGCATTGACAGTCCATCTGTCCATTTGACTTAACTGAAAACTTACTTACTGTCCTCTTTCTGAATCGCTTCGATGGTGTTAAAAAAAACACCCATCTGGCACTTGGAGGTGGGTGTTAAAACCAACACCAGCAGTAATGAGCAGCACTGTTTCACCCCTATTTAACCTAAAAACACATAAACACACACACATTGCAAACAAAGCTGCCTTGATCACTTTGTGGACAAATGGCCGGTGTGTGGATCAAGGGCTGGTTTCAGGACTGCTCCATCTGGTCTGGTAGTTTTTGTGGCCTGTGTTAGGTGGCTAATCCTGCTGGAATCTGTGGTTAATGCTAATCTGACCAGAACAACTCCTAACAAATCCACACTTGTTGTTCATCATGCAATACAAGATGGTGGGATTAGCTAAGGCACTAACTAACAACTAACAGAGGCTTCAGAGTGGTTAGACTGAACCACAAGCTTGCTCTAAAGGTCATATACTAACTGGAAATTCATGTAATGAACAGATGTCAATGACTGTGTTTCCTGGTAAATGATGTGGTGCCTTCGACCTTTATCTCACCACAGACAGTGAAGAAAATCCAGATAATAGTCTGTGGTATAAACCATATTCATTACACTTGTTAGCAGAAGATTTAAGGGTTCGTGCCCTCTTGTGTCAGTTTGACTTGCTGCTTTCCTGTAGACTGGGTGGCTGGTTTAAAGTGGGACAAGCGATTGACACCTCACCTTTACGTCACGATGAATCACATTGTTGTCATGGCAGTATCGAAGTGCCTCCAAAATCTGCCTCATGTAGTGGCTGTGTGAACAGGGAGCAGACACAGACATCAACAAACTGTTGTTTGAGCTGAATGAATATTTGAAAATGTTCTACCCACGGTTCCCAGACTGCGTGTCCTACCTGGCCACTGCTTCGCTGTAAACAAACCCAGCGTCGGCTCTCTTCACAATTTCAAAACAAAGGTCTGCTCCGTCCATACTGGGAGAGAGAGAACGGCGTAGGAACAGAGACAAAATCAAATTTCAATCAATTGCAGGTAACAGCTTACACAGGCCCTGATAAAAGTAATGAGTCTCATAACAGTTTAAAACACAATGCACAACTATATCCACAAGGGAGCAATTTTCACTTTGCGGGCATGAACGCACTATATCTTCAATTTTATCAGCTTTCAGCCAATGCAATCCCCAGGGATGCTGTGAGGAAACGATGGGACACAGAGCTACAAAATACAATCCACACAGTGAAAACAAATTATAGAGGAAAGATGATTGAGAAAATTATATCTGTTACAAATGTCAGGAGAGAAGAACGGAAGAAATGCCATCAATGTTACTTTCATCCAAGCCTAGGTATATCTTTATATAAACGGCACAGCTCATCTAATTGACAGTGATATGGACTATATGAGATCAAATGCATATTTAGTTTCGATCACAGAAATAACTCTGTAACCAAAGATATGAGGGGGCTGAGAGTGCTGGTGTCAGGGTGTGACATGGTGTGAAAGCATTAGCCATCTGGCAGCTGCTGGTAAATTTAGTGTGTTACTGTTATATGTACCTACGTTCACACATCGTTTTCGAGACCAAAAATATTTTGTGGCCAAAGAAAAGAAACTGTGCTTGTGTTATACAAAACTGGACAATCGGTGTGCTGGTTTTTGAAACTGATAGTTGATTCCTGTGTACAAAAGAGACACTAAATCAAACATTAAAACTGTTTGAAATACACATCTGACATCTTATCATATAATGCATTCTGGTAGAGAGAGCGTGCATGGACTTACAATTCAAAGACCATGTAGAGCATGCCATCAGAGCTGTAGGTCTCCAGCAGCTCCACGATGTGAGGGTGTTTCAGCATGTGGCAGATACTGGCCTCTCGTTTGAGATCTGGGGTTTAGAAAAAAGGGGGTTTGGTGAGATGCTGTATCACGCAAACAAGTCGTATTCAGTGACAGTGTACTTGCAGGTTGACAGGGGAGACTGTCAGACTTCGTGTTAATGATTAAAGTTTTATTTCTTCGGTTTCTGTAGCACAAAAATAAAATGAGGAACTTTGAGTGTAACATTAGTTGTAATAACCCAACACAAGTGTGTGGTCTACATGTTCGGCAACAAAAACCTTCATTGCTAAGTACATACATGAAATACCTGTGTGTCGTTTCTGATGAGCTTCAATT
The DNA here is from genome assembly GCA_900303245.1 of Selene dorsalis. Taxonomy (NCBI): domain Eukaryota; kingdom Metazoa; phylum Chordata; class Actinopteri; order Carangiformes; family Carangidae; genus Selene; species Selene dorsalis. The sequence continues at coordinate 37,091 of OMNW01005011.1, read as the reverse complement.
CTTTGCTCTCAGTTTCCCTGTAAGAAAATGTCACTTTCCAAGTACTTCATTTTATATACGTATGCTACTAAATGTCAACGAGGAGCAGATATGACTGTGCACTATTTCCCCTAAATATACTGTGCAGAGCAATGAACGGATAACATAGAGCTAAAAAAAAAGTTTTAAGTGATTCAAAATACTTTTTTTTTTTTACTAAAGAGTAAAAAGTACTATAATCAGAGCAGAACAAAAAAATGTAAACCAAAAATCAGATGATCTGGAAGTGAAAACTCCTTGATCATCATTTAGGATAGAAAAATATCTATTCTCCTGAGAGGTGGTTGTTTGTGGTGGGTTGGTGCTTTGTTAAATCCTGTCACATCTCAATAAGGTGAGATAAGGAGATGAACAGTGAAGAGAACAAGCCCCCCCCCCTCCTTTTAAACCTTAACATATGTGCCACTTCCGGCCTACACCACAAGAGGGAGTTGCACAGCACTGGATTTACAAACTAGGGGATGCCATTCTTTGAGCGCTGAGCAAATGAGTTTTCACATGGGCTGACAGATAAGCAAGCTAACAAGCTGCTATCCAACAGAAAGACAAGTAGCACCGGATGCAGTGCCACAAGAATACCATTTTAATTGCACATTTAAATGCACATCTAGCCCCCACTCATCAACACCATCCCCCCTCTCATTCTCACTCCATCCAGACTGCACCGCAAATACAATCACAACACGATTCTGTGGCATTCCTCGTCTTTTGACTGCCTCATTAAAGATGACAATACTGGAGGGAAAACACCACCGAGGGGAGCGGGACTGTCCTCTTTTTAAAGAAAAGAAAATCACATCACTGAATAGAATTAAAGAGAAGTGGTGAGACGAGCGGTGAGACAGATGCAGACTGCTGAGGCAGGCTGACAGACAGGATGTGCTGCTGTTGAGCCCCTCACTCCATAAAAACCTCATTTACACAGACAACTCGTCATCTGCGAGTCTACTGATCTTTGTGTGTGCGTGTGCGCTCTTTGTGTCGTGACAGGCCAGTATCATTATGCAACACTGAGACATGATGCCGTGTCCCCACTACAGAGCCCCCATTCTCCTCTTCCTTTGCTTTCATGATCAATCTCCTCTCCTCTTTACGGCCTGTCTCATCGAGTGTCTATTCTTGAACTTAACAATGGCGCACAGTGTCTGCGGCGCAACAAGGAGACCACTCAAACAGAGGGAGGGAGCCTGGAACACTTGGAATAAAATCAGTGCCACTCACTGGGGCGATTCCAAATGAATCTTGCATGAAAGGTTTGGGGCTGGATTACGCTTTGTGAAGAAATGTTAAATAATTTCACGCAGAAGTTTCTGACATCAGCAGACAGCAGAGGAAACGACTGTACCGGATGCATCTTGTGATGTCAAGAGATGTCACGCTAGCTTCACGGACTACGTTTATATGCAGTCAATATTCAGGTTAAGGTCAATATTCCGGTTTCTGAAACATTTGGAATAACACGTTTACATGCGTGAGCAAATGGGGTTGTTCCTGTATACATGGTAATTGTAATCAATTGGGATATCCCGATCAAAACAGCGACGCACGGACAACGCCTCGTCGCACGGAGAACGTCATGACGCAATGCGCATCATTTCAGATTTCTGTTTCGTCAGATCTCGCTCTCCTCGGTCTCATGAAGTTCACCACACTTATGAGTGGTGATTTTTTTCCTCCTCGCTCCAAGAGTGTGGTGTTAGCTTGCATTTCGAGTTAGAAAAGGAGTAACCCAGAGGTCATATACGGGTTTTTAAAAACTGGAATATGAGCATGTTCCGGTTTTTCAAAAGGGTTATTGGTGTTTACATGGCTGTGCGCTACTGGGTTATTGCTAATATTCCTGCTATGAAAGGGTTGTTTGACTGCATGTAAACGTAGTCACTGAAAAGTCAAAGATGCCTGATGTCTGAGGTATTGCATTTCCAACACTTTCATTCACATAAATCTAACTCATCATAGTGTAAATTGCACTCTTACATTTTTTTTTGCTGAATTCAATATCCTTAAAGCTTTAATGGTGATTAAGTGCTCACTAGTTCTCTCTACATTCATCCTAATTTAAACCCTACAAATCCAGATACTCACTCATTCTGCTTGAACTCAGTTGTACTATCAACCTCCTAATGATGCCATTAACCTTTTGTTCTCTCCGTGGCATGAGCGCACAAGAATATATTCATACATAACTATGAACGTTTGCTATTCAGCTTGTAGCTCGGCCCAGCCTGCAGTTCTGTCGCCCTTTTCTTCCCACTCACGTTCGTGCTGACGCAGGTTCTTTCTTAATAAGCTAAAGTATGTGGTCTCAGAAAACCACTCTCCAAATCTGGCTGAGCTCCAGTTCTCTACCGCTGTAGCACTGAGTGGCTGCGCACTTATTTCTTCTTTTGTGATTATCTAAAATGTGGATCAAGTACTTCACTGACCAAATTTCAAGCGCATATTTGTGTGCATTCATTTGTGCTGTGGTCAAACGCAGTGAGAATGATGAGTCTATACTTCAGTGCACTCCAGTGCAGCGAGTACTATTTAAATTAAGCAGTCCAAAGCTTTTATCCAACACCTTGTCTAAACTCTTATCTGTACTCTGTAATAAAATCTTGTCTGTAATATGTCCAAAGTTTTGTCAAATGCTCAACAAAAACATAGCGTGAGAGCTTCAAATCTCAGGGAATGCTTCCATAACAATAACGAGTACTTCTATATCCTTCTTTACATTCTGGTCGTCACGTAAACCACATCCATGATAAATGCTACTGTGCTTGTTCCTGCTGACTACAGGGTGAAGCATGGCAGCAGTCTGTCAAAAAAGTGTGAAGCCAAAAAGAAAAAAAATACCCTCAACGTAGGTGGTTCATATTTCTGGGTGATTAAATTTAGCTTCTGGATCATGATGCATTGTTAACCAAAATTATTTAGAGTGCAGACTTTCGGTTTGGGAACCACAGGTGAAACGCTCCACTTCTTCAGTTTCTTCTCCCGTGGGTCATTTCCTTGTCTTGCTGTTATTGGCTGCCAGATTAATCTCTGACTGAGACCACACAGATGGCACATGGTGAACGCCAACACGGACACACACACACACACACACACACACACAC
>OMNW01005011.1:3824-33931 GCA_900303245.1 Selene dorsalis | reverse complement strand
TTTGGGAACCACAGGTGAAACGCTCCACTTCTTCAGTTTCTTCTCCCGTGGGTCATTTCCTTGTCTTGCTGTTATTGGCTGCCAGATTAATCTCTGACTGAGACCACACAGATGGCACATGGTGAACGCCAACACGGACACACACACACACACACACACACACACACACACACACACACACACACTCCAAACACAAACACATGCAGTTCCATCATATTATTCATCTGTTTGTAGCACACTGTGTTTTCAGATTATTCCAAACATTTGTTTAAACCCACAAGGAGACCCAGGTGGGTGTATTTGTATTACTCTACAGAGAGCAGTTCACAAGTTAGTTAAAATTTACAGGATGTAGGTGTGTCTGGCTAAATGTGTAATTCTCTGTGAGTGAAAAGATCCCCGACAACTATCCTCTCTTGTCCTGATTCTGTTAACACCTCCCATCTGTTCAAAGCAGGCCTGCTGCGTTCCCCACCTTCTGTGCTCAGGCCAGGGCTGGAGGTGAAGCTCGCCACATCCACGATCTTTACGGCAAACTGCTGGCCCGTGTCCCTGTTGATGCATCGCCTCACCACGCTGAAGGGCCCCCTGCAACACGCACGCACGCACGCACGCACACACACACACACACACACACACACAAGCCAAGTTAGTCACAGATACCTAGAACAATGCAACAACTTCAATCTGCATGTGAACATTTTCTTTTTCTCAAATTAAAACATGACCACAGTTAGAACTTACCAGAAAAGACATGTACATGTAATCACATGCATGCAACCACACACACGCACCAGCCTAGTGCGATGGGCAGACGCAGTGCTGTTTCTGAGAACACTGTGGATTTACAGTGGGTGGTTAGCTACGCATCGTGGCCTCCATGCTCATGCCAGTGGGAATTATAGAGCAGTGGTGTGCAGCACAGCTGTAAAAGCTAAAATAAAAGCTTTATTATAGAGACCTGAGCAAGGGAGACCAGGTTTATTTCTGGGCAAAGGAGGTGGCAGATATTGTAAAGTTGTGTTTCCTTATATGACTGCATTGGGGCTGACATATGGAAGACATAAAGCATCATTTCCTGTCCTGTGTGCAACCGTAAATTTCAAGATCTTGCACTAAAGGATGAACAGAGTGGCTGACTTGCCAATTCAAGATGATGACTCTGTTCAAGGTTTGTATGGCACATCTGAGATACAATTTTGTGACAGTCAAAAAGTAGCACTGTAGTCCAGGAAAACTTTTTCTGACACATTTCATTTCATTTAACAATTATGGAGAAATGAATAGATAGAAACACACTGCTTGGTTAGTTGTATGCAACAGGACTTCTGAGAAATCACACATTCACCCACACCACAGCCACAAGCCTCACATTTCCACATGGTTTAATTCTAAGTAGAAACTCTTGTAGGTAGTAGCCTAATATAAAATAATTCTTGCTCGTTATGTCAAAGCACCAATCCTCAGATTAAATCGGTCACAAAGTGGCGGGAAGTAAAACTGAAAGCTGAGACATTTGCACACTTTTTGTCTCCTGGCCCTTTGACAGTAAAAGACACACACACGCATACCCCTGCCGTGTTACAGCTGTCTCTACATCTCCCAAGCCTATAAAAGGCGGAACCACTGCTACTGAAGACAAACACACACAAACTAAAGACAACAGACAACATATGCACGCAAGAACACCCAGCTTGCATAAGCAAAGCAGTGGCTGGTTAACAGGCATTGGTTTAATTGAAATGGCAAATGAACTTGCATGACAGCGTCACTGTCTGACCAATTGTAAAGGATATGCCTGTGCTGGGGCTGCAGCTGATCCACTCTCACATCTGCTGTAATGATTAACCCACACAAACGAACACAGGCCCGGTGTGCGCGGGCTGGGGGCGAGACAACCGTAAAACACAACTCCCTTGCCTTCGGAGTCCACAGGAATCCTGCTGATGATCTGACAACCCCACTGAGCTTTGCCCTGCCGGGTTGACGTTCTGGAGCAGCTGTGTTTCTCATTAACGAGAGCAGCTCGGAGGTGTGGGGTGCTGCTTCCGACACCCCCGTTCCAACCTGACGACCTCTTCAGATCTATGTTTCAGGGAGCCAAGTCAGGCGCTGGAAACACAACGATACAAAAGATGCAGGGAGGCTGAGGCCGTCTTGGCCCTGATCTTATGTGTGTCAATAAAACCCATTACCACCATTAAGCAATGAGGAGGGGCTGGGTGAACCTGCCAGACTGTATGCATCAACCCCATTTGTAATCTTGGCTGTCAATTCAAGGGAGCTGCACGGAGAATCAATTCACGAATGGGGCCTTTTCTACATTAGTTGTGTGTTACAAGCGAAAGAGGGGCTGTGGCCGCCAGTTAATTTAATAAATTATAACCCAATTCATTTCATCATCTGAAATTAACATTAAAATGCCATTCAGCCATGTACAATAGCTATTATAGAGGCATTAAAGGCGTGCAAGTAGGTGTAAAAGAGAGAGAGAGAGAGTGTGTGAGTCTGTGTGTGTGTGTGCGGCTGAGAGTGAGGAACCAGAGAGGCCTCATGCCGTACTGACATCACCACAGCTGTGCTGAGTGGGCTCATACAAAACGCCCACACATGGCTCACATCCGACAGCGGCAGTCATCAAACATTAGCCCGAAGTGGCAGTCTTTGCAGAGTGCTCCTTGGCTCATTTCAGCTCTGTGCTCCATGTAAATCAAAGACTGGATGTTGAGTTAGATTTTTCTACCACTTCCATCTACCCTGGTCATTTCCTCCCAAGTATCAGTTTTTCACTTTCTAAACAGGGACAGGACACATGTGTAGCTGCAGACTCCACATCACCGGGGCTGCTCTCCTGAAGGCAACCATCTTTGCCTAAAGCAGCATTTTGCTCTTTAGCTGAAGCCAGCAGCTAGCATAATTCACTCAGACTCTCCCACATGTTTGGGGGGGGAAACATTTGTGCAGCTGTGAGATGTGAGTACATCAGTACTGGTGCTGCTGGATCCTGCCTCTCTTTCTGAGAACTGCATCTTATCTCTTCTTGTCACCAGGCGCATTATCAGTGATATACAGTTACTCAAAATCCTTCTGGCTGATTTCTGCTAAAGTCATCGCTCTTAGCAAACCTCCCTATGATGACAAATCACCACTTATGATTAACACGATGAGTTCAATTGTAAATGCACAAAATCTAACAACAATTTAATAATTAGCAACCTACATTTAATGTTTTTAGAAACTCCACAGCTTCAAAAATATCTCAGTTTGTGATGGTGCATATGGATGCACAGAGCTGACAATTGTCTATTAATACATTTTTACAGAAGTACAGGCTCAGAAAGGGAAAAAAAAAGTCCATGAAAGCAACTCCAGCTGACTAATTCCCAGATAAGTACTATTTTGTTTGCCCTACTGCCAGAACTGAGCTCCAGTTCAAAGCTTTTAATTTAACAAGTTCAATAAAGTTCACTGCTGTTCAACCAGAGTGTGTGAATGTCTAAGCAACAATAATCCAGAGCGCTTCCTTATGCAAATTAGGGGAAACAGCCCTTTGAATATTAGTGGGGGAAATTAACATTCGGGTTGCAAACTGAAATTTAGAGCACAGATACCCTCAGGAGGTTGTAAAGCTTTGGCAGAAGATCTCTCTCCCATACACATGTCAGAGGAGAATCAAGGTTTGTTTAACTTTACACTATCCATTCACAACTATTGATTTGTTGCGTGTGGGCAGCTAAACAGAGCAGAACTGCACATGGAGAAAGCTTCCCTGATGAAAGAAAACATTTAAGATCGCTATACTGTGTGGATTAGCAAAGTAAAACAAACCATATGCTATGCAGAGGTACACCCTAACAGTATTAAGAACCAGGAAAGATTATACAACATCAGCGCTGCAAAAATGGCCCTCAGTATTTCCCTCTTCAAAACAGATGGGAAGATGACACGTTCAATAATGTGATACTTTATTGATCACAGCAGGGATTCGGTGATCTTGCTTCAGGACACCTCAGCCGAGTGGATGCTTGCCAAGCTGGGGGCTTGAACCCTGGGATTTCCATCTGAACAGTCTCTCCTAAATCATTTGCATACACGAGGGAGCAGGATACTAGAAAGATATCTTCATTTGAAATCCAAAAATATCACTAGAGAGAGGAATTAACACCTCTGACGTGATTTCCACAAAGAGTCAACATGCTAAAGCTTCACAAACATTGCCTCAAACTGTGAGAGTCTAATGAGCAGGTTACATGCCATCTCCCACTTCTTGCTCGTCTGTACAGATTTGCAGCTCGTCTGTTTCTCAGTGCAAATGTAGTAATCTCATAGCTATGAATTGTACGTTGGACAACTAAAGGAATACAAAGACCCCTTGTTTTCTGTGAAATGATGGTGGGAATTGTATGCTCTTTCCCGCTGACCTAACGCATAACTGATTAGAAATACCAGACTAGTACTCCTCACACTGAATTGTGAAAATTAAATTTTGCATTGCCCGTCACATGCCTCCTTGAACATCAGTCACATTGAAGAGGCCTACATCAAGCTGAAAGGGTAATATTTAATATGATTAATTGTGTCTTAACTATCGTTCTAGTTAAACCTGACTGAAGTGACAACTATAATTTACCCTCAGCTGCTTCAAGTTCTGGCAAACAATTTTGACTTTCTGCAGCACGGCAGCTTGTCTAATATTTGCATGTTAATTGTTGCATCTTTTTGGTGAAAAACTATCATTAAACCACTTTAAATGATAAAACAATCAATGAAAATGGAAGACTTAAAGCCAAGCAATTTAATTATCCAACCCAGAAAAAGCCAGAGGACTTATCACTTCATTGGTTCAGAGTGAGTCGCACATCCCAATATCCTTGGCTCTAATGAGCACCCCAGGGCTGAAATAAAGAGCACTGTGGCTCCAACAGAGCTGCTCAACAACCTAAGTCCTATTCAAACAGAATCATTACAGACAGAAATGGATTAAATTGCTCCAGTGCTTTGCCAACACTTCAACTAAACTGAAATCTCAAAAACAGGCCTGTGGTTAATACATTATGTTCACATCACGTCGACGACACGTATTTACAATATAAACTGCAAACAATGAGCGAGTAATGAGCAGGGTCTGCACAGCCCACGCCTGTTCAATAGCCCGTGTCACCTTTCACTGCACTTTATGCAGTCAGAGGCTGAATTGACATCTGACCTGTCTGAGCTTCCACCATTGAAATAAAGCTAGTATGACCACAGGGGAGTTGAATGAACATTTACATACATGAGGTATTAAACCAGACATATGCAGCTCTTCCTGTTGCCATGCAACTATGAGCCCTGATGAATCAGGGGTCGAACTTACAAAAAGTTAAAATGTTTTTGACTTATCGTGCTTTAGCTCTCACTTCTGAGACCTCACAAACTTCTCTGTGCTGCCAGCGATTCAAAAGCACATCTTCCCGTCGAAAATAATGAGAAGGAGAAGCCAGCACTGGAACGGAACGGATCCCCGTGGACAAGGAGCCTATGTTGGCTGTGTGTGCAGTGCCATAAACACAGTCTAGCTTAAAGGCCTGTTCTATCACAGCGACCGGTAACATCTTGAAAAAGCTAATCGAGAAGACACAATGAGGGGAAAAAAAAGATGAAAGGAAAGCGTGAGCATCTAAACAAAAACTTTGTACAAAAAGAACATTATCCAAATGTACTTACTAACCGTATTTCAGTAGAAATCACCCTGAACATTGCTCCCTTTACAATCCAAGTTTAAAGGAGATGATTACTGTACAGTCCCCAGTGCTGTCAATCCCACCCAGGCTGCTCCTCTCCAACACAAGCCGATCAGGGACAATAATAGACGACTTCTCTGGACAACAATAGAAGACAGAGCTGGGGCCGGGCCGGATAATAGGGTTTATGTACAAGTTTGAAAGAAGCTGAGGTCAGAGGTCAAAGAGAGATACAGCAGCACCAAGATCATGCAATAATGGCCGACAAATCACCTTGACAGCTTTAAGTTTATATGGTCCAAAGTAGAAGACTAAATAATAACCACAAACTTAGGAATTCATCCCACCCACACTCTCAGTTAAGAGTATTTTTCAGTTAGAGTGCCCTGAAGTCAAAATGTAAAAAAGTAGTGAGTACAGTAATGAAAGTCTGGGGAGGCCTTTTCCTGACATCATATTGTCAATCTACTGAACATTTCTATCGTGCTACCTATGGCTATAAATGGACAAATAATCATCCTGGTTCCAGTCCATTTAGAGCAAATATCACAAAACATATTCAGGCTTAAATGAAGGGGTATTAACATTACTATGGTGCTACCTATGGCTATAAAAAGCATGTTTGTTTCAATTTTTAATTCATTATCATCATCTGGTTTCTGCTGTCTGCAATGTTGTCCAGTACTGCCGACAGTAAAAGGTGAGGTTAAAAACAAAGTGGGAGAGTACTGCAGTCAGTGTCTGCTGGAATTATTTATATCCTTAGCCCGAGGGCCATCCCATTCCCAACTCCACTCGTCTCCATTGATCTATCACAGCTTCCCTTACCTCCCATCTGGGTAAAGGAAAAATGACGAGCCCCCCCCCCATCTTCCTGCAACACGTCCCAAGACACCAGGGCTCAACACACTTGATCCATCAACTGCACTTTCACAAAAGAACTAGAAGGACAAGAAGGATTTTCTGGGTTTTTTTAGTGACATTAATGGGGCGCTTCACTTCTTTACAAAAACTCCTTTGGTCCAAACTACTGTTCAGTCAAGTATGACTGTTCTACTTAACTCCCTGGACTGTGTGACCACACCTACAAAACTGTTCAACACACTCAAGAAAGTGTTTGTGCAATATTTTCCAGTGTTTGTCTGTGGCTACAGGGAGCATCAAAACATATGGCTGCAAAGGAAGTATGGATATATTTACATCAACAATAATGATACACAATGCAGCCTCTGGACAGGCTTTGCAATTAACAACTGCAGAAAAGACAACACAGTTGACACGACTGCACAGTTAATATGGCAAATCTCAGTTTCTGTCACAGCTATGGTGGATACAGCGACCAAAACAGTAAAGGTATGGGAACACTTGACGTAAAATAAAATGAGGAAATGGAGCCAAAGAAAATATTTCCACTTTCCACCCCATATTAACCACCTTTTGTGATTTGTACCTTTAAATAATTGCACCAAATCTTGCCAGTGGCTGCTCGTCTCTGTTACTGGGACTCCAAGGTAGTGGTCCTGGACCAACCATCAATTAGTAACCAAGGCAACAGGAAGTCTCAGGATAAAGAACAGGGCCTGAGGGTCCTAAGAGAGTGTGCCTCTTTCCCCTACAACAAACTTAATGGACCCTCAGACATCCAGTGAGTGAAGCTTGCAGGGGGGAGGGGACTGACTGGTAGCCCAGGACTGTGCCACACCAGTCAGTCGGCCTGCCTCACTTCCAGGAGGGGTGATGGAGCCATGTCTGACCACACAGAAGTAACATGCATAGTGAGGAAATTTCCCATGTACATGTATAACCTCAGCATCTAATGCTTTGAATGCACCTCTGCTAGCCTCCTGATTTACATGAAAACATAACAACTTAACTTGCATTTTTTTAAACATCTATGCCTTCTCTGACACCTTCACTGGATATCTGGCTCTGACTATCCAATACGCCAGTGACAAAGTGCAGGTGTGGCTACTGTCAGACAGGAGGGTTAGAAAAAGGAAAATCCTGTCTGCAGACTATTGCAGATGTGCAGCCAGATGATGTCCTGTGTTTCAAACCCAGGCAGCTGACAGCCAGCTTATCATAACAACACATTTCTTCACCACCTGCAATAAACGGCAGCTGACATCTTGCAGGAATTTACAGTTTCTCAGTTCCACAATAACCTAGAATCACATGTCTGATAAACACTCATACTCAGTCTTGCACATTTACTTTCCTGCATGGAAGTCGTATGTATTAGGGAATTATATGTTTGCTAAAAAAAACAAAAAAACACCCATGTTCACAGAAATTGCAATGCACACAACTTTCCCTGAAACCCCTGCAGGCCTGCACACAGGAGCAGCAGTGTTGTAAGGCCAAGGAGAGGATGCTAAAAAAAACAAACACCCACAAATGATCAAAACAAGCAATTGAAGGGGGCACAATATTGACATTACTTACTTTCCAATCACCTCACACAGCTCATAGACATCCTCGAACAGCACGTCGTCGTCCGCCATGGTCATTCAGGTAGACGAGGATGCTCTCCTCAAGATATCCCACCCACACGGGTTTTTTGGAGGAATCGATAATAATAACGTGTTTTCTTGCTGGATGTTGTTCCTAATGTGCGGGACTGTACACCGCTGGCAATGCACACCCCCACAATGTCAGTGTCAGGAAAACCAGTGGCCACTCTCGTGTCCAAGTTAGCCAGCTAGCCACATTAGCTGGCGTCCAAGGCTGTCACTCCGCGGCCCCACCTTCTCCTGAGCTGCTCTCCCGGTAGGCTGGGCTAGCCAGCGAGCTAGCTACCTAGACAGTAACCATAAACCTGACCCCAGGGCGTGGAGATTTCCTCGCTCGTTTGCAGAAAAACACTCCCTTTTGCATGCCTCAGCTTTGTATGTATCTTGCTGCTGGATACGGCTGGTGTACCTCAGCAGCATGCACAAACACTTCCCGCACCGACCAAGATGCTCTCCTCACCGCAAGCTAACGGGGCTCTGGAAAATGGTTAGCTTGCTGTGCTAACGCGAGCTAGCTGTGCTAACGATGGAGTAACGAGTTGGCTCGCACCGTTGTTGCGCTGAGCACACCCAGTGTATTACCGATGGCTTATCCCCCCCCCCTAAAACGTTATGTGACCGGGCTGCAATATGCTTCAGCTTCCCGAGCCCAGATTGCAAACCTTCACGTTCATGTCGACGACCGCTCCGCTGCATACACTGTCTGTACTGGTGAATATTATACAGTATATCGTATTCCAACACAGTCCAGCCTCCGTCCACCGCTATTCCCGTTCCTGTGCTGGTTCAGATGCTGGCTGGCTGTGACTGGCTGTTCCTCCGACTTCCAGAAATGCCAGGCCCCGCCCTCTACTGTCCAGGAAACTGATCCAACCGGAGCCAAAATGGGCCCGGAGAGTGGGCCCACATCCAGGTTCGCATTCTAGCGTCGCTAGAGCCAATATGGCGACCGACAGGGGTCCTATTTACGTGCAGTTTCCTAATCTCCTCCAACGGTTGCATCCAGTGTATCCCGCGCAAGCGTCGACCATCCAAACCCCATCACTGACGTCAGCCTTTCCTCTCCTTATCTCCATCCTTTTAACATGCATTCCTCTCTAAATGATCTCCCCTGTCAGTGAGAACTTATTTCCCGTGCACCGACTGCCAGCTACAGGATTGCACGGGTGTGTTTTCATACACAGAAAATAAATAAGCAGGATTGCAGTTTCAGTGATTCCCAAATTCCCAGGGGTCATTTGGGAGGTTCCTCAAAATGAGGGGCAGCTTACTGTCTGTATGGTCTCGCCAAATTACGTTGACAATTGAATATTTATACAGAAGTGGATTTATTATAATGCTCTGTTCCAAACACTGGAATTCGTATGACTATCTAGCAAATAAAGCCCTTCTCTCTTGTGGGTCTTGGGAAACATTTTTGCAAAAGGGTCTGGAGAGCGTGTTAGAGGTGACAAGTGCACTAATGTTAGGATTAAGTTTACTTTTATGTTATTTATCTGCAGGTGCAGGTTCCTGTGGTGCAGGTGGCAGGTGCAGGAACGCAGGTGGAATTTCCTCAGGTGTGGCAGTGGGAGGATAAACTCTGAGATGTATTGGTGATGCCCCCTAGAGGTGATGACGGGAATGCCCCACCACCACCACACACACTGCTCCATTTTGAGCATCTTCTAATGCAGCACATTTCTTAAAATAAAAATCAAACTTCTAGCAGAAAAGTGATAATATAATATCAAAATATAACAATGGTCTAACTTGGTTCATTTTACCCCCTTTGTTGTAAGTAATGCTACATTTTCTGGATGCAGTGCTCTACAGTATTCAGAAATTCTCAGAATATAGAATAAACACTCAGTGTAATTAAATAAAGTATGACCATACCCATGACTATTTGTCTGCTTATTTGGGGAACTCAACAAGCTACTATAAACATTTACTTTCAAATATATTTTAAAACAAGCAAAAAAACAAAAACTAACGTCCCAAATGTCTTTCTGTAGTGAAGTTCTCAGTATAATAAAGACTTCGAATAATATTGACCTCTCAGTGTATAAATTCCTTAAATATCTCACATTAAACAAATCACAATTGTATCTATTTGTAAAACAAAAACAACCAAAACAAAACAAAAAAATATGCCAGGCCCTCTCCAATTGCTGAGGGGAAAATAATACAAAGAGAAAAGTTCTAACTAAGAGCTAAAGACCAAAAGGCAAGAGATGTTCTTAAATTAAGCTAAACTCATCCATGCAGACCTTTGGTGCCACTAGAGTGCGCTATTCTCTGATGGCACCCACTGCAGTTTCCATGGCGCTGCATCCCTTCTGCTCACACATCATCTGCAAGCTTCCCCCATTGGCTGAAGCCCACCAGCAGCTCCCAATAATGTGATTGGCTGTTGATGTGGTCATCATTTTTTGTATGTATGGCACTGTGTGCTATTGAACAGCCCTCCATTCAATACAAAGATACTTCCAAACCTAAAAATATATGACTATATGTACGGAAACTCACACATCTACATGCAAATGGAAGACTGGAAAGAATAACTATGGAATACAGTAAATAAGGTACGTTGATGTGAAAATGAGAGAAAGAAAGGAAGAAAAGCAGAAAGTAGTGAGACACAACACAGGTGGAAAAAAGGAAAAGAGCACAGTTTCCATGGTAACAGGGAGGGGGACTGGTGGTTGCATGGGAAACTGGCAGCTCACAGAACATGCGCACACACACTTTTCTCTTTTTGTCACGTAGGAGAACGTGACACTGACTTGATCAATTCCCCGGAGACACAACTTTAACAGTAAACACAAAAGTGAGTTCACAGAAGGTGACACAGTAATACAAGTACACACACACGCATACTAGACTGTAAATCTATATCTCCTCCAATTCTCAATCTCTTTTATGCCTTCCTGTTTCTTTCCCTCTCAAGCTACAGTTGTTTCAACCTTTTCATCTTTTTGATGTCATTGCTGCTGATGTGCAGAATCAAAGGCTCAAAGAAAAACAAGATTTGGACTCAGTCACAAATAAAACTGAACTATGTTGAAATGTGTTATATGTTTGGTGAACATAATAACTTTTTTTAATCTATGGGCATCTTTCGTAGTTCTTTTACCGTAAAAGATATTTGCTGGAAATCCGATATCCGTGGAGGACCATAAACGCTACAAAAAAGACCACTTCCTGTTTGGATTGATGTGATTGGCTAATCCCAACCGCGCAGACTCATGGGAAAGCGCGATGTTCAAATTTGTTTCCGGTTTCCTTCGGTACGATAGACATGGAGCGACCCCATAACAGGTAAAAAACCTATCTATATCGTACTAAAACGTCACTTTTTCTACATATTACTTGCTGGCGGAACGGAAAAAATAGCATAGTGTCGCCTACGGAGTATTACGGCTTTTCTAGCTCCGATACTTCCGGTTCGCTTTCGTCCGTATAAAGAGGCTGATTCAGCAAATAACATTCCGTAATCGAGTATACCGGAGTGCTGCACTAAAAAGATTTTTTCTGCTGTCAAAGAAAGGCTTTGGCGAAATAGTCTCGTTAAATTTCACCTTTTAATATCGCTAAACACAATAGAATCGCACTGAAGAGTATAGAGACAGTTGTTTCTCTTTGTTATGTTATTGATTAAATTAGGGGAACATAGTAAATGAGTAGTCTGTTAGCAAAGTTTACATATACTTGCTGTTGATCATGGTTTTAAATAAACATTCATTTACTAAACGTTATTAACTGTTTGTAACATCGTTTGGTTGCAAGTTACATGAAAAGTAATGTAATGATGATATTATTAACTGTTACATAGGAAACTGATGTCATAGTGGTCTCTGTGTGATTTTCAGTGTGGCCAGGACTCCCCTCAACGGTGTTGTGGTTCAAAGAAGGAGCAAAAGCAAGAGTTACCGGCAGTCATACCGCAGCTGCTTGGGTGCTGCTTCACGGCTCATAACCCCAGGGTTGACAGCACGAAGGCTCAACACCAGCCGAAAAGCTCCAAAGTCATACAACATCACCGTAAGTCAGTCTGTTCCATTAAACATACACAATCAATAGATGTATGTTCACTTCTGCAGAGAGCAACAGACACAGCACGGTCATGTTCTCTATCTTTCTCTACCGCAGGACAAAGTAAATCCAGAGCATCTCTCCTTACTTCTGAAAGCAGAATGGAAGTTGTCGTACGTCACCCCTCTGTATCAGTTCAGACACACACAGCTGAGGAGCTACTCCAGACAGCTCTCTGCTTTCATTGCTGCAGAGAGGCAGCAAGGCTTGGCAGTGGAAGTGGAGGGATCACAGAGTAATTTCAGAGTGTCCTTCTCTGTGGTGCAGGGCATGACAGAGACAAAGGATGATGCTGAGACCATTCTCATACAAGTAAGCAGGGGATTTTGTTGAAGCAGGAAGTTTTCAAGCTACATCTCACATCTCGAGCGTATTGCTGATTCTGTTCTCTTTCCCCCCACAGATCCATTCGAAGCCTTTTTTTGCCAAGCAGGACGAACCCCAGAAGTCTGCATGGAGCGGGTGGCTGACCTGCATCAACGGCAACCCCGATTACCTGCGTTCACTTTCGAAAGACTTCATCTCCTTACCACTCTTTGGCAGCAGTGGACCCGAAGTGCTCACTTCTTTGGTGAAATCCTGGTTCCAGCAGATGTTTGACTGCTGCTTCGGGCCCCTGGAAATCAACCATACCAGCCTCCAATGGCTTCTGGTATTATGGACTAACTGCCACGCCGAATCCGACATCCGCCACCTCAAGATGATTTGGAATGTGCCAGTTGTGCCACCTCTGCAGATCACCTACACAGTTAACCCCCAAGACGCCTGGGAGCTGTGGAGCAGCATGACAAAGGATGCACAGGAGGAGAACGAAGGAGGGGAGGGGAGTGAGGAGGAGAAGTGTATTGACATTGAGGAGGTGATGAGGTTCATGCAAGGACTGAAGAGCCACTTCTACAGACATTTTAGACTGGATCTGTCAGCAGGAAGTCTGAGCGAGGTCTCCACAGCGCTGGGTTCAGCCAAGTTCAGCGGCAGGATCAAGGTACAATCTGACAGAAATGGCTCATTAAGTTGAACACAACATGTTTTGCATTGTTTCTATCACACGAGGACAAGTGGTTGTTGTACTAATATCTTGTCCTTTCCTTCCAGATCTCCAGCAGCAGATACATGATCACCACCCTGACACTACTGACAGAGTGTGCCCTCCTCAAAATGCCCATCTGAGGAATTAAGACTTTTAACTAACAGGACATACAGTATTGCAAAAGCAGCATTTGTTTAACAACACTTACTGCCTGGAAAGACTGGATACTGAGCTTTTATTACAGGACCTTTTATTTTTTAATGTAAATATGTTTTCACTGATGTTACTAATTCTGGTTGTGCTTTCCTTTTATTTTCAGCACCTAAACTGCAAACAAAAGCAGATAATCTTGTGGAATTATTATCATTGGACTTTTAGGAAAAATTGCTTGTGTACAGAGTTTGCCATGTTGTCTAATTTGTCTGCTTAGGTTCTGTTGTTTCTTGTAAATAATACTTTTTATTTATGTCTAGGTTTTTACACAAATGTGACATTTACAGTTGTAAATAAAAGTTAAACAAAAAGGACAAAGTGTGGTGATTGACAGACTTTTTTTGCACTACATGCCATAAGACCCTACATAAGCTCTATTACTTCTCTCAACACATTTGCATCACTCGTAATTCACTCAGCTCTCCAGTCATTTCAGACAAGTATGTTCAGTTTTTGTTTTATTGTTACTCAAAACGAAATCAGGCAACTTAATCTCAAAAGAGACGCGCAATAAAATTCATACAGCCCAAGTGAAATTATAAAATAACATTCAATAGAAACAATGAGGGAATAAGCGTACAAAATGCCAGTTGGGGACACGACGAGTTCTTCATAACAAAACGTACATCGGAAACATTACTGTATATTGCACTGGAAGAAAAAGGCAATAGACAAAATAAGCAACTTGTGATCAACGTAACCCGTCTCCTCGTGTGGATATCCTATCTGGATAATTAACGCAATTTTGTACAACTTGGCAGCGTCGCTGTTATGTTATTGCTGCACTGACACTACTAAATGCACCACAACAATAGCGAACACGTAGGAGTCACAATTGCTGCTCCATTATGCTCCTTAATGACAGGACTAGTGTCTCTTTTGGTGTCTAGCTTGTGACGGTGGTAATTAGGATACAACAGATGCTCAGCCTGTCATTAAATGGGCACTGTGGAGCTGAGGATTATGGGAATACACAAGCTGTATTTAATGCTCTTTTCAGTCAGTTTTAAGTCGAGCATACTAACTGATTTCACATTTCATAGCGAGGAACGCATGTGATATGTGTTGTATGTCAACAAGAAGTCCTGCTCAAGGTGGGAAAATTACCTTTGTTTAAACCCCCAGCCAGTGTGATAAAACTTTAAAAGCATTGTGTTTGCTTAAATGGCACATGAACTCGCCAAACTTCACAGCTCCATAAAAATACCTCGAAGCACTAGACTGGGGGATGTGTTAACTTCCCACTCTGCTGCCTTCCATATTGTTTATATAATATTTACTCTTGTGTGGGTATTTACAGCTCTGAAAAGGGGTTAGCTCTATATTTACAATGGCACCCGCACTTGCCAACTTATAACTGTACGAGATCATCATCCATTAGGCAAACAGATGAGGGGAAGGACGATTGAGATGCATCTGTGCTACAGTCTGTGGCAGCTTGACTTATTTAGCAGTCTGGCAAAGAGCAATGATGGGTCCCACAGAAGACAGTCTTAACAGTACAATCCAAGCTCTCAACTGATCCCCTCATCCACACTTCACAATATGTATTTAACCAATCAACAACACCTCGCCCCAAAGGAAATAATAAGCTAGGATTGATTTCAAAGTAGAACACAGTTAATATCACTGTCACAACAGATCATGCTTTAAGGTTCAACATAATCCCAGTGTTCAATTCATTTCAAGATAAATCAATGCACACATGGGGCTGAGAGGTAAACAATGGAGATAAAAGTGACCTATGTGGTAATGTGATTCACAGTACGAGGAGACCGCAGAATGTGCAACACCTTTAGGAGGCCAGACCCAGAAAGAAGCCACCAACGAACCCACTGGAAAGGACGATGTTCCTTTTTATAAAGTCTGTGGCCTGTGTAGGAGGAGAGAGGAAAGATGGAAAATGAGACGAGCGATCTTGAAATTGACAGACAGATCAACGAGGAAGAGGTGGTTGAGTGAGTGCTGCTGAAGAAATAGCCAGGAAATAGTTGAGATCAAAGGAAATTTTAAAGGGAAATACCACACATTAAAACTCTCTCACGTAATGATTTTCTACACTAAAGACAGATGTTCCACCAAAAATCCATATTGCTATCAAGATATAGCTTCTTATCCTCCCTCTCAAGCCTGCTGTGTTGCAGGTAGTGCGTGTAGTGTGGCTTACAGCACACTAGAGGGCATTGCTACTTTGCAGTTAAAGGAAATGATCAACCCCACCACAATAGCTGTGGCTCAGGAGGTTTAGAGAGCCGTCCACAAACTTAAAAAATCAGTGGTTCAATTTTCGACTCCTCCAGGTCAAAGTTACCAAACCTTAAGTGACATGAGTCGTCAGTAAGACCAGAAAAGCACTATGTAAGTCCATTCACTACCAGGTCATAAGATGTATGATAGGTGTATGACAGACATGTTGGATTTAGTTTTACCAACCATTGATTAAAAAGCAAAAGCGTGAAAGAAAGAGCAAGCTTTGTTACAGGTACCTTTACCTCCTCAATGAATGTGTTTATTTCAGGGGCTGCTTTGTTTGCCTTCTTCTTCAAGTGTTTCTTTGCTTTGTTCACATCCTTCTCAACCTTCTTCCAGTCCACCTGCACGTAGCCACTGTGATTGGCAATCTGCAGAAAAAGACTTGTGTTCAGAACTGATTCTGCACAGATAGCTAACATGTATTCAACAATGCCCTATTGTGTACTGCATTTGTTTACAACCCAGTTTTTGTCTCTGAAGCTCAATATACTATATTTCCAACCATTCATTTTGAAATTGCCTGCTGACAGAATGTGTTTGCACTAACAAGTCACCTATCGGTCTCTACTGAGATAAAGACCCCTTGTTGGTCTTTATCTCAGACTTTTGTCTGTTCTCTATTGCATCACTGTCTGGCAGTTTATGATGACTATTAATGAGACTGAATCTGCAATTTACAAACAAACACAAAATCATTTGGACTGAACAACACTGATGTAGGGAATGCTTAAGTACTGGAGTTATAGTGCTCTTGCCTGTAAGAGAAGGAACCCTCCACCAACAGCAGTAGCAGCTATCTTCCCAACTCTTTGGAAGAGGTAACCAGCACACCTGTAATGTGATGAGAAAAAGGGAGGAGTGGGCTCTCATTATATTTCATTATTATCATTTCATTACAAGTCATGTGCACTCACTCATGTTTTGACCTTGGTAGCAGTGTATCTAGTATTTTAACACAATCCAGTTGTATTTATGTTCTTTTGACAGAAAACGGTCTATAGTCTCAATTGATCTAAATGTGACCCCATGAGCAGACAGACCCCCAGGTCTTACCATCCAGTCACCCCTCCCATCATTAGCTGAGTTGCCACTGAATACTTCTCAGCAATGGGGCCAGAATTGCTCCCGAACACCCTGCTCCACCACTGGTGCCTCCGGGCATACTCTGTCAGGTCCACGACCTCATACACCTCATCTTCACTCTCTGGGTCGTCCTGGCCTGCTATGAGGAGGATGCAAAGTTAACAAAGACACTACTACATAGAAATAGTAGCCAGCCCCTTATATATGTGCAGAATGAAGACTGTTTAAAAACGCTAACTAGTGGCAACCTCGCGTTTATTCACCGTGTCTACGTTACGGGGTCGCAAATGACTTCCTAACAGCGCCATGTATTTGACTGCTCAAGGCTGCAAACATAAAAGTGAACCTTGAAATGTGTAGGGGCAATGGAGCTACAACAGGCTCTGGAGGCTACCTGTTTATTCAATGTAAATAGCAGGGAATGCTAATATTAGCGGGCTAGCGTCAAATGGCTACCAATTCATTATCGCGCACAGTAATGTGCCTTTTTCGGACAGTGAAACGCAACGAGGTCGAGACTGCATCGCTAAATCTTCATCTCCGATGGAAAATGTTGGAAACGTCGATTTAAACTGGGGCAATATC
This sequence comes from Selene dorsalis, assembly GCA_900303245.1. Lineage (NCBI taxonomy): Eukaryota > Metazoa > Chordata > Actinopteri > Carangiformes > Carangidae > Selene > Selene dorsalis. Next base: position 16,454 of record OMNW01005011.1, on the reverse strand, counting down.
GCCTTTATTGTTAGACAAGCACGACCACTAACCTTCTCTGTGGTCCACCGTCGCCATTTTGAAGAAACTAGTTATGTCACCAGGATGTTGACAATACTAAGCGCCGCCCACTTTATGATGCATTGCCACGTCAGTTAATATGCTCTGATATCGTTTGATTCGTTCTCTTTTTACATCCATGGTTTGATTAGATGAAGCAATTTAGCAACTTTGTCGCTAAAATGCTGCAACTTTTTCCCATGCGAGCAAGTTATAATAGAGTTGTAACTACGCTTTGTAATTGAAGAAGAATGGCGCGAAAGCCTGGGAACGACTGATGCATTGCAGTTATCATTTAACCAGCAAGTAAGGAAATACGACAACTGGCACCCAAGTGTCAATATTCGTTGTTGAATACTGGATGATATTTCTGCTGTGTGCAAATTATTGCACTGTCATGGAAAGAAAGCTCTCGCACTTGAATGTACATGTTTGACAGACACATCTAACATGAAATCATTTTTACTGCGCTTCCACAGTAATCATAATATAAAAGATGCGTGGTTTGCGGGGATAAATATGAATATTTAAGATTTAAAAAAAATGATATAGCAGGGAAGTCATATGGTGGGATGCGGGCGCTCCTATTGGCTGCCAAGGGGGGAGAGGGCGTGGCTAGAGCGGCGCGTGGGTTCGCTTAGGTGACACAATTATAACAACTTTATCTTCGCGGCCGAAACGCATTTTATTGTGAAATACTCACATTTCGGATACTGTACTCAGCTATTCTCATTCAGATAGCGGCACAAGATCACTTTGTGATGAAAGATGTGACGATCGAGGAGCCACCCGGAGAGCGCTTCTGTCCCCCCCGAAAGGATTTACTATATCGAATCGCATCTTTTCATCCTGGGAAAAAGTTTTTGATCATTTTGTTTTCTTCAGTTTTTCTTATTTGATTCGGCGGAGCCAAGCGTTTGTCCCCGCGTCGCGATTTTCCATGCAATCGTGCGGTGTGTCTCTCGCCGTTGCTGCCTGCGCTGCTGCTCGGAGTCTCGGCTCGGCTTCTTCTAGTGGTGATGAGGGAAAGAAAATGGCGGCGGGAAAAGCGAGTGAAACAGAGGAGGACTTTCCGACACTGACAGCCCAGGAGAGGGACAGTTTGGTCGGGATCGACAGGTCGGAAAAGTAACCCCATGCACTCATATGATCACTCAGTTTGAAAATGATTTGTTTTCGTTTCTCGCGAATAGAAAATGTCTCCTGAGCCGCTCTGCAAGTGATACTGAGCCGCCTATGTTGTCTTCTTGTTTGCAGCTCACTGTTTGGATTTCAGAAGCTTCATGAAGATGGCGCCAGAACGAAGGCCCTGTTGATGAAGGTAGCAAATCTAACTGGATGTATTTTACAACCAAGCAGCACCCCGACCCCCCCAGGACTTACTCCAACCTCCTAGCATGCATGGCGGTGGATTTGCTCTCTAGATAGCAAAGCCAGTCTGTGTGCAAGTGGCCCACTCGCTAAGGAGACCAAGGCCAGCTAGCCGCAGCCCCTCTTTTAGCCATCCAGCTAACTCGCTGGTTAGCTACTCTCATCCGATGAAGAGCGACCCTGCACCTGCGGCTAAGCGGTGTAGCTAGCGTGGGTAGCCGACTAGCTCCTACTCCCTCGGCTTAACTAGCGTGTAATAACGCTTGTTGTTAACGTGTATCAGACAGCCGCCCTTCCCTGTTATAGCCGAGGAGCTATTCCATACAACGTAATGCTTGTGTAGTAGCAATCGCACCATCAACAACACAACGTCGTCACGGTTTTGTGTAGCACATTGATCACCGGAGACATTAGACTCTAACGAGGAAAGTTTTATGTCGTCGTGAGGTTGTTTTTAGTGCAAGCTTGATCACTCTCACACCCAACCTTATACACACACACACAAGTATCCCAGGCTAAATAACCCCCTCGATCGCTGGTGGAAGTAACGTTAATGTAGCTGTGCACCAAATACAGCTTACGCGTTCACGTTATTTGGTAAGGTTAGCCTGCCCCCCCGTATGATCTGCATAGGTCCGAGCTTCTGAGCCACGGTGTGATGAGATAGACTGTTTTGTGACATTGCACAGCTCCCCCTGTTCCTACCTAGTTCAAGTCCCCTTTTTACGTTTTTTTGAGTCAATGTGAACGAGTTGACAAACGTTACAAGTAACGTTAATGGCTGGCTGCCTGTCCAAGATGGCGGGACGTGGCGGAGTGACACTGATAGCTGTATTACCAATTTGATATGAATATATTGCTCCCGATCGTTTGCGTATTTATGGTGTGACCCCTGAAGTGTCCCGTAGGATCTCGGCTCGTTGTTTAGGCGTGCTCCTCTCACCGGCTTAGGTGGTGTCAGGATCCTTTGTTTACAGTTTTCATGGCCCCTGTTTGGTTCTGCGTGTACTTTACGACTAGGAAGCTACGTGTTATGAAAAGCCATAGCCCCCCTGTGCTGCACACACTGCTGGGCTAACAAAGCGCAAAGCCCCTCTCTTCTGATTTTTGTCTTCAGCTGTGGATGATGTGGAGAAGATGGTGCTCTTGACAGCTCATGGTCTGAGGGGCCATCCACGTATCTGCTCGCTAGGTGGTGTGGGATGCCTAGGAAGTGCAGCTGCACAGAAACGGCTGAAATCACTGGTGTAACACACTTGCTATAGAGGGTGATGATACCATGCAATGCAATCAGTGTACCAGGATTGAATCTAACTGTCCACTTCCTAATTTCAAAGCAGTGCAAGCTTATCAACATGTGTTACCTCTCTCCTCAGCAGGATTTTGGACAGCGATGAAGTGGTTTAACACACAATGTGTTGATCCCAATTTCAGCCTTCAGTATCTTATGATTTGTTTCACCATAGAAGTGATCAGCAGCCATCTTGAAACAGAACCCAGACATACCCTGTGGCATTGGTTTGTCAGTGGTGCGTATTAAGGGCTATGTATGGTAGCCCTGAGAGCTCAGTTCAGTGCAACTTAAGGAAATGCATGCAAATACACGTACACTGCGAATTCAGTAAACCTCTTTATCAATATGTCAACACATGCACTTCAACACATTTAAATAAACAGTGTTGGTTGCAGTGCTTTGAGCTCTCAGGGCCACTGGAGCCATGTCACTTAGATAATTTCTTCACTCTTGGCATAGATGAGGGTTATTTTACACCTCTTGGTGAATGTGTTGGTGATGTGCACGGTGGTGGTGATGGTGGTTGTTGTAATGTTTCGAACAGCATTGTCAAAGTCAGATTTTGCTACATGGTCAGCATCTCTTACAAGACTTTGCTGTTTCACTCCCATACCTGTTCACCTTGGTATAAATGCATGTAGGTCCTTTGGGGGCTATGCATGACATGTAACTTGAAATAATACAGTTGTATCAATAAAATCATGGGCCTCTGTTTATTGACTGCAGGTATTAATACCAGGCCAACCATTGAGTGAGAGATGCAGTTGTAAGCAGGGCAGACGCTGACCTTACCAAGCAAATCAAGTGTCAGCAGATCAGACAGAATACTGTCTGTTTTAGTCAGTGCTGTTGTGGCAACTTTACAGATTTCCATGTGCAGTTGAAGACTCAAAGACTATACAAATAAAATTGATGTTGACAGGAGACCATCTGAGAAGTCATGTCTTGTTACTGCAACAAGTTATCTACCACACAGATGTACAGATCGTCAGAAAAAGAAACCACACTCCTGGTATTGTACGTCCAAATGCATCGAGCTGGATCCATAGTGAGCAGCATAAAGAAGGAAGGAAAAACAGCATAAATATCACACTGATACCAGACTGTCAAATGATAGAAAACAGTCTGACACACTGTGAAAATTGCTGATTGCTAGGCCACTATCTTAGGTCAACTATATTAGTGTGTCATTTTTACTGTCTGATTATCCCCAGAGGCAAAGAAAGCATTAGTTCGGGGTGTCTCAGACACAGAAGGCTCACTGTAGATTCTTCTTGGCTTCATTAAGACATACATTTGTGACACAGTGAATGGTTTTCTCCCCGGAGAATGACTTGTGAAAACAAAAAGGTAAATAAACCAGGAGACGGCCTCATGAGCAGTTAACTACATACATGTCTGACTCCAGTGCCAGGCAGTCTGTATTTGAGTTTACTGAGAAATATACATATATAAAAAAACACCAAATGTGCAGGAACTGTCTCATTTTGTCATATTTTAGAACAATTTAAATTTGTATTTTTTTATGACTCCATTTCTGCTCATAGCTCTCTAGTTTTGAGCAACGACCCTGTCTGGCTCTGTGCAGTGGTCGTGTCGCTTCCCTGTTGCTTTGTGTACATGCAGATAACCGTGGGTTCAGCACTGCTGACAGAACTAGGTCACTGTATCACCAACAGTAACTAGGCTGCGATGACGTAAACTTTGGATAACTTGACGGAAGATAAGCTGTCAAGTTGGGTGTCGTCTTATTGTTATTACCCAGGATTGACAGTATCTGTATTGGTGATTATTACTCAGTGAAGAAGGGTCTTTGGGTCAAAGACTAGGGTCTTTTTTTGGCTGAAGTTTCCACACCCTGCCTGTGTTTGCGTGTGTTTCCCTCAGGTCAGGAAGGCCACACTAAAAGACATGCATGTTAGTTATTTGGTCTGCTCTTGCGTTGCCCTTAACGAAGGCTCTGCACTGTGGCTGACCTCCAGGCTAAAATAGTTCCCATAGGTCATCTGCAGAGGACAGCTTTTCCCACAGGGATTAATATGGTATAACTTGAATAATACTTTTTGCCTGCAACCACTAGCATATTGATTGACTTGTGCAGTAATCTTTGTAAATTAGCCATTATGGGGGTTGGTGTAGTCTGAAGAAGTATGAAACTGAAAACATGGTGTTTCACTTCATTTTATCTGCAGACACCCTGTCATGCACCGTTAGTCCACATCAAAGTCCTAGTCTGAAATCAGTTATGGTGTGAAAACACGCCTGCTCCATAAAAGTAAATGGGGCCAGAAGCACCATAGGATCCCTTCAACAATCCCAACCATGGCATGATCTGATAAAATCATCTGTCTGAGATCGCGCTGTGTTTGTTCTGATTGAGTTCAATTGTTTGATAAGTTAATAGCACTGTCTGCAAAGTAGCCAATCTCATGATGAAAAGCATGTGTAAGAGCAGCTCCGGAGACAACATTTAATCTCAACAGACCTTAGTTGTTTCCATGTTGAGCATTTTCATAATGCGTTGCAGTTGTTTGCATCGTGTCTGCAGGTCAGTGGACATAATCTGCAGATACAATATTTTTTTTACACCTTAAGTCTAAACTAGTGGTGTTTTTGAACAGATGGAGGAAAAACTGTTTTCTGTTTCTACACAGTGCAAATGAATAAAACAAATAAATGTTATGGTGTCCATGTTGGTGCAATGGTCTCCCTCATGATTATACTAGAAGTTACCACTGGCTGGATTGATACTGACATGTTAATCATGAGTACACACAGTCACAGCAGTTTGTGTTTCTAGCTACTTCTAGAGAATAAAGCTGGTTTCATAAATTTGCTCCAGTGTGAATATATATAACATCATCACAGGTGTATAGATACACATCAACATTACTGTGATGGTGTTCAGAATGCAGGAACTTGGCTGAAGATGATCCGTGGTAATGGAAACACCAAAAAGAAGAATAACACCTCAGTAATCTGCTGTTTTTTTGTTTGTTTTTTTAGAAATAAACCGCCATCCATTACCACTGATCACTGTTCTATGGCGGAGTGAGTGATAGAATGGAAACACATTGATTACATGTGGTATTTGCAGTCGTCCCATAGTCAGTAACGAGATAATCCACCTCACCATCACAAAGTGGATAGATGAATAGATCTGAAGCATGACAGGAGCTGATCGTGTCCAATTCATCTGCAGCTGTCTTGGTATCAACATGTCAAATATATATCCATTTGCTTCAAGCATATCTCCAGCTTTAGGGACAACGTGTCCTCCATCTCTCACAGTGTGACAGAGTGTGATATCTGCTCCGCCTGGTCTGAACTTTACTTTCTCACAGATGATGATGATGGAGGACTCTGAGGTCTTCACCCTCTCCACGCAGCACCACCACCGCCTTTCCAGCTCTGATTCTGCAGCTGCGGTCTGGTGGAAGGATTTTCAGCATCTTGATAGCCATGTAAAATGTATTTGATTATGTAACTGCTTTTTGGCAGTGGCAGCACTACCCACCATGGACAAACAGTAAGCCTTTGTGTGCGTTTTGAAGCTTACTTCCCCATAAAAAACGGTTACGGTTTATCACCCATGAAAACGGCGAGACGAGAGGTTGAGGAATCGTCCCAACTTTTTTTTTCCACACTTAACTCACGCAGCTGCCGTTTCTTGGCTCCAAAGGGCAGAGATAGCACTTGGCACTGGGGACCAGCTGAGTTATCTCTGATGTGACCTCAGTTTGGTAGCAGAGGAGCTGGGCTGCCAAGGAGGTCACTCTTGAATGTGTTGGCCTTGGTGGGTGAAGGAACATGGACAGTGTGGATGATTTCTCCATACAGCCTGGACCGCTCATGTTGGCTCAGGTTGCGTTTAGTGTCTAAGGCTGTTATTAGCATCAATTTTAGCCGAATAGTTAAAATGGACGTGTGCGTGGTCTCCAGCCAGTTGCACTTAAGTGGATTATCTGTCTGTTCCTGAAGTTGCAGTTTATTTCTTTCAATGTTTTCCTGAGCAAACAACAGGATGCTTCACTATACCAGAATTACCAACTGTTAAACTGGATGTATGTGACCCAGGTGCTACTCACTGTTTCTACATACAGTCATTTGGACCTGTGTCAGTTGAGATGAATGGTGGTGCCTTCCTGCACAGAGGCTCAGTGAACGCACCAAGGTAGTGGTTAAAAATGGCTAAATGTTGGGAGAAGGAGCCTCAGACGACAGTGACACTGCTCACTTACTTTTTTTATTTATTCATTTGTATAACTTGAAGTGTGAATCCAGTTCACAGGCACCAGTTACTGTTGTGTCTCCTTTTATCAGGCAGAAGGATCTGTAATAGAGGTTTAAAAGAAAAGGCCTCAAGCACCCTTATCTGCAGCAAACTTCATTCCAGAGTTAGGGCTGATACTTATCTGCTGAAAAGAATTTGAGTCAGTTTGGACAGAGTTGTGGAGCTGACGTCAGCCTCACTGTGACTTTCAGAAGTTCTGCGTGAACTTGCACTTTTCCCCACGTGTTATTTTCTCCTTTGTATAACGCAGCCATGGAGACGCAGAGCCATGCTTCTGCCCCTCCTATCGTGCATGTATGCATATCTGACAGATGCACACAGTTGAGCCAGTTTGTTTTTGTCTCCCTCCTCCCTCTGCCTCCCTCACCTCCCCCAGGCTGTCCGCTGCTACGATTCGCTCATCCTTAAAGCCGAGGGCAAAGTGGAGCCTGAGTTATTCTGCCAGCTCGGCCACTTCAACCTCCTCTTGGAGGATTACCCGAAAGGTGAGTAATCTCTCCTATTCATCTGCACTCAAGAGGTTTGTACAGGCATCCATTCCTCACACGTCTTTTGTTCAGAGATGCTCAGCTGTTTTGTCTGGTCTTAAACTCTGTTTTTTACACAGCCACCTCAAATACCACACCTCCTTGAATTCAACTCTCAGCACCAAACAAACTTAATGTTTCAGATTTGCAAGTCTTTTTTTTTTTTTTTTACTTTGATTACAACTTCAGGGTGTGAAGTTGTTGGTGCATGCACACACAGAGTAGGCTCCACTCCTGCTCAGCATAAATGCTGACTCCTCAATCTTATCTTCGATTAACTCTCAGCCTCCGTCTCCTTTAATTACAGCATTATCGGCATACCAGAGGTACTACAGTTTACAGTCAGATTACTGGAAGGTAAGACACACACACACGTGCCTACATCCTCACTTTCTTATTCAGCCACTGATACTCTCACTTTCTCTCAATTATTCCGGTGCCGGCTTTCCCACACATTCATTCACTCACACACACAGGAAGCACGTTTGGTCTCAGTCGGGTTAGATGATGGTGTAAGATGCGGTTTCGAGTTTCATCTTATTGTGTTTTTGAACTCTCTTCCTGTTAAGGTGACACTTTGCGGTCATTGATCGCTCATTATTGGGTTTTTCTGATTACTGATGTGCAGCAAACAGGTGCAGGGCCGTGTGATATGCAGAGGTTTTGTTATTACATTTGTTGAACATTATGGATCTGAAATGTTTGATTTCCTGTAAATCTGTATTTGTAATAACAACATTCACCTTTTTCCCATCCCACCCAGAATGCTGCCTTTCTGTATGGCCTGGGAATGGTCTACTTCCACTATAATGCCTTTCAGTGGTGAGTGGCAGCTTTCATTGTATTATATTTGCATAGAAACTGTATGTGCTTGATGAATCAGTGGTAACTCTGTACATTTTTATCGCAAATGTTCACAAACAAACCTGTTGCTGAACATCTGAACACACTTCAAACAAGCCACAGTGGAGAAAAGTGAAGTCCATTCAAGGGGGATTTGTTATCCTTAAAGGAGCATCTGTGCATGTGAGATGAGAGCAGCCTCAACACGACTCAGCGTGGCCATGCATGCATTGTTGCCAGTTAAAAACTGCTTTTGAGATAAGCTGTCCCCATGTTGTTTCCATAGTAACACCACAACCAGATAGGAGCGTGCTCTGGCTGAATTTCCAATAAGACTCCGCCAGCTGGAACCTCTGGTCAGCTGGAAAGCACGAAGCTGGTGTTGATGATAGCTGCTGGGAAAATACTGTCACTTATAGATATTTTGAAAATGCTGATGGCTTTGCTGGCTTGATACATTTCTTATAACATCTGCAGCACTTCAGCTTCCAGCCAATGAAGCTTGAAGCGAGTGACTTCATGCTGCAGCGTTAGTTGACTGATGTGAGTGTTAGGAGAGCACAGCAGCGCAGGTTCATCACTGACTGTGTGAGGAACATCTTTAGTATTCAGTGAAGGTGACTCACACGCAGCGTGACTTGAAAGAGCGTGTAGAAAATGAGCTGCAGCAGCTTTGGTTGTGTTCACGTCTGTTGTTTGGTCTGGAACAACAGAACAACCTCATCCAGTCTCATCATCTGTCTCTTTTTGATTCCACCTCTCTTCCTTTATTTTATCATCTCCTTCATTTTTCATGCAGGGCGATCAAAGCATTCCAGGAGGTGCTGTACATTGACCCAGGGTTCTCCCGGGCCAAGGAGATCCACCTACGTCTTGGCCTCATGTTCAAAGTCAACACAGACTATGAGTCAAGCCTAAAGGTAGGCCTGGCATCAGGATTTAATACACAATCCACATTTAATTATCTTTAACCAGCAAACTGAATAATCCTTATGAACCTGGGAGAATGTTTTAACCTTGATCGCTTTGTCAGAATTTTATGAGCTTCCCTCAGAATGAAAGCGTAGCACCGCCTTTGCTGTTTAATGCATTTATTCAGAAGCACATGCAGGAACTGTGCTGTTATTGTCGACATCAAAACCAGTTTACCGGCACGGGCGAGTGGAGCAGCACAGAGACTGGCGGGGCTCCCGCTGCTACAAAGCCACTGACTGAACTGCTGCCGGCAGCTGTTGATAAATAAACGCTGTTGTACATGGGTTTTTACAGAAAAATCAGACTGATGTGAGGGAAAAAACTGGTCACACTGGGTGAGCTTGTGTGACTGAATTCAACCAATTTTTTCTTGCAGCATTTTCAGCTGGCTTTGATTGACTCCAACCCCTGCACTTTGTCCAAAGCTGAAAGTAAGTAATATCTTTCATTTGTGATTGCATGCTAACACTGTGTGGACCTTTAATAATAGATAATAGAAATGTCTGAGTGTGATTTAAAGACCAGAAACAGTAATAATATAGTTGTAGATTTTAGATTTTATTTTATGTATTGTGATATAAATATCCTTTGAGTGAGGAATCTCCTCCGTCTGTATAAATAGCAGGAGCAGGAAAGTCAAGCATCTGATTGTGTTCACCAAGTGTTAGATTATGGTCAGCTGCTGGGGCTCAGCCTGTTGAGAGCTCTGGCTTCATTTGATATGCTACTTCCATCTCATCTCTCCCACCCCAGTACCTGTTACCTTGGCGACAGCAATATCCATTTTTTCTGCCCAGCCTCTTGCTGTTTGCCTTCGCCCCGTTGTGTCCCCCCGTGTTCTCGCTCTCACAAAAACACACACACACACACACACACACTCACTCATAGCAAGGGCAGCCCCCCGTCTTTCTTCCCCTCTCTCTCTCTCTGTCTCTTTCTCCTCTCTCTCTCCTCTCCCTCTCTCTCTCCCTCTCTCCATCTGCTGAGAGTCACTCAGGCAGCTTAGATCAGACACTGCAGCGCTCCAGACAAAGGAAGGTGCTGCCAGGAGCACAGCTACCTATCTGCTTTGTTACACAGGCGGAGACAGGCAACCTTGGGTTTCTGACACCTATTTATTGACAATGCAGCACTACTTCTCAAAGACCTCCAGCCTATGGGGAGCACAGAGTGTGACAAGGGGGTGGGAAACCTCTCTTAAATGCTGAATGACCTCCTCCTAACATGTTTCCTCTTCTTTTCTTTTACAGTTCAGTTCCACATTGCTCATTTGTATGAGATTCAGGTAAGTGCTTTTTCTCTGTAACCTCTCGCTTCAGTTATGCTTGTTCCCAAGGACACAAGACACTTGTTTTCTTTCTGTCATTTGTAATTGAGTGTGAGAGCTGCATGCTGATCGAGGCTCCAGTTCTGAGGCGGTAGCGTCACAAAATCACAGGGCATCTGAAAGCCGGGGGATAGCCTCGTTTTTTTCTATATTTTGAACCAGGTGCTGACAAATTAAGGAGGGAGCAGGGTGCGTGCATGAGTGGGTGGCATGCGGGAGGGGATAGGAGATTACTCTCAGCCGATCGACGGGGTTGCCACGGAAACAAGAAAGTCTGTCTCCCCCCTCTTTTGTATGCTGGTGGTCTCCCTCTCTCTTTATTTCGGTTTCAGTGGAGAGGTACAGTAGCTCTCAGCGGCTCAGAGCTTCACCGCTGATGTGCTTTATCAGAAAACAACGGTGGGGCTCAGTTAGGGGGAGTGAGGAGCGTGGTTATGTTATAGCATTAAGTATATGAATCAGTGATGGTATCAACAGCTTCACCCTTTGTCATTGTGCTTTTCTTCCTCTTCCAACCCCACTCCCTCCCTCCTTCATTACTTGGCACACTCTTCCTCTTCCATTGGTCTCTTTGCCCTCCTCCTCCCTCCAAATCCAGAAGAGATACCGAGCTGCTAAGGAGGCCTATGAGAGCCTTCTGCAGACGGAGGATCTTCCTGCACAGGTGAAGGCCACTACCCTGCAGCAGCTAGGTAAGTCATTTAGAGACAACTCAGTGTGAAGGGGGAACTTCCTGTTCCTGTGGAACTGAGAAAACCAACCTCAGTTTCTCATGTGTCTCAACAAGGAGACTGCTGATGCTACATGTCATTCAGTTTGCACTCAGGAAATCTGAAATTCAATCGCTTGATCGATTTAATTTGACATCTCTAGGCTGGATGCATCACACAGTGGAACAGCTCGGGGACAGAGCCAGCAGGGACAGTTATGCCATCCAATGTCTGCAGAAATCTCTGGAGGCCGACCCCAACTCTGGACAGTCCTGGTACTTTCTTGGCAGGTACGTCTATCTATCAGTTGCTGTATATATCACAGATGTGGAACTGTTTTCCATGTTTGTTGCACATCCTTGACCGCTGGTGTCTCTTACAGGTGCTACTCTAGTATTGGGAAGGTCCAGGATGCCTTTATCTCCTATCGGCAATCCATAGACAAATCAGAGGCCAGTGCAGATACCTGGTGCTCTATAGGGTAAGGAACACGTGTCTTCACTAGGGACTGTAGATTAATCTTGTATATGTCCTGTTTTCCATTGTTTTGTAAATTTGTCCATCCAACCCACCCATTTTGCCTTTTTTTCATCCTCCCCCTTCTGTCCTCTTATTTTTTCTCCTCATGTCCCACTCCCCTCCTCCCCCTCCCCCCTCCTCAGGGTGTTGTACCAGCAGCAGAACCAGCCCATGGACGCTCTGCAGGCCTACATCTGTGCCGTGCAGCTGGACCACAGCCACGCCGCTGCCTGGATGGACTTGGGCACACTGTACGAGTCCTGCAACCAGCCGCACGACGCCATCAAGTGCTACATCAACGCCACACGCAGCAAGGGCTGCACTAACACCACCGCGCTAACCCACCGCATCAAATGCCTGCAGGTGGGTGAAGAGACAGTAATTATAAAGCAGGAGGTGCCCAGACCGTGCAGCTTCAGTCTCATCATCCCAATTAGGAAGAAGTCAAATGTGGCTAAAGTGCAGTGACCATAAAGTGACACAGGGAAAAGGAGGGATGTCCCTGTGTTGATTTGTCCAAAGCCAGAAAAGCACTTTTGCTTTTCTCGTGGTCATATTTTGTGTGAAAGAGCATCAGTGGCGGCTCGGTTTGATAATTCCATCTGCTGGCTGCTCCGTGCTCTGCAGGTCACTCATTTAAATCGTTTTCACAGAGCTCAGTTGGGTGCTTGCCACAGCGGGCGTAACCGCTCAAACTGCACAAAGCATCAGAATTATATCAGGACTTTTAA
>OMNW01005006.1:20063-32934 GCA_900303245.1 Selene dorsalis | reverse complement strand
CTGTTTGACAGGTATGAGAACTCGCTCCTTAAGTTTGATGTTCTTTGTTGTGAAAAGGTCCAGGTATGATTCTGCCTCCTTTTTAGTCTCGCCTTTCTGGATTCTATCAATTTCTAGAAGGAGAGAGGGATCGTTTTAGGCAAAGTGTTCACACAATGAAACAGGATTCAAAGTGACACAGCACATTACCGTCATGCGGAGGACTTACGTGCTCTTACACGACCATGTTGGTGATTTACAGTTAAATTAAAATGAGGCTCAACTGATTGAGAGTTCACATTCAAGACTGAGTTAATCATTCTTTTCTAACGCAGAGTGCCCAAATTCTTCTGGCTCACAAGTTGCTAAATCAATGTGAGTTGAATGCCAAGTAACAGCTTACAGATGAATAAAAGAAAAGATGATAAACAAGTGTTTTTGGTGCTTTCCGTGTTTTATTTTCTACTTATTGGATGGAATAAAGCTTGAGATTGATTCAGTCATTAAGCAGCAACTATTGTGACAATCGATTTAATCATTTCAGGCATTTTTTCAAAAAAAAACCTTCTTCAATGTGTGTATTTGTTTTTAAATTCATATTTCTGGGGTTGTAAATACTGACATTTGAAGGCATCCATTTGTAAGCTATGCTTTATTTATTAACTAAAGAAACAACTGTCAAGGCTCCTCAATAATCAAATCAACAGTCCTTATTATGAACCTTTCATACTGTGATTTGACAAATTACCTCCAGCCACCAGCTTTTCTCTACACCTCCTTTCACCTCGTCCATGTGACACCACACCAACAACACCATCTCAAACCACCTACTCTCTCCTGGCCATGGCAACCCTGGAGCCCACATGTGCAAACATGTCAGCTCGGCTACAGTCTACCAGCTGCAGATTGGAGCAAGTGGGAGGGCAGGGGTTCAGTAGATGTTTTTGCTGAGGGAACCCACAGCACACTGACACACTTTGGATTTTCTCTATCACTCTCGCGCTCAGATTGTAGAGATGCAGCCTTTCATACTGTTACACAGAGAGACTTTAGTACAGCTACCTGATTTACTTGAGAAACAAATAACTAGCCTGCAGAATAAGATAACCACAGAACATATGGGCGACAACACAGTTCATGGTCACCACCTTGTAATGTCCTTAATGCTGTTGTGAATTTCTATTTTCTTAATAGCTGTACTGCCCTTGAAGAGACTTGTGAACCTCAGTATTGACTTTAAATCTGTCCTACAGTAGACAACATCCTTGTACATCATCCTACAGGATAACTACATGATGTTACTTCAAAAACCATATTCTCTGGTGCTCTCTACACACACACACACAACAATATTAATAGCAGGATATAGCATCTATATAAAATTAGCTTGACGATCACAAAAAAACAGTAAATTTGAATACCGGGGGCACACTCTCTCCAGGTCAGATACATGACAACAGTCCTGAAACTGCCAAGCCTGTAGTTTCTTACTCAAGGACACTTCGGCAGCGGCCAGCAGTCACAGCGGGACGTGAAGGTCTCTCTCACCCCTGCCAGGCCGCCTCTCGGCTGGAAAGTGGCGGCGTGACCCCGGTCGCGGATACTGGCGCACATTTAAAAAACTGCTGCGCAACGCAGCTGTGACACAATGAGCTCAACAGGAACTCATCACCGAGAACAAACAAGCCGTTTGTCTCTTAAGTTACAAGTCGACACAAGCCTCCACATTAAGGAAGAAGGATTAAAAGGTGCCGCAGCTGCACGAGGGGAAGCGGAAATTACTCACAAGAAGATGAATATCTGAAAGTGAGTCCCTTGTGTTGTTGCAGCGGCTTTGGGTCGTTTAAAATTGTGGACACTACTCGTTAACTGCCGTTTAATTAACTCCTGCGTGAACCCACGAATCACACCGACTCATTACGTAGCGAAAAAAAGCACTCAACGTTAGTGTGGCCGATGTGGGGCAGTCCACGTCCCGTCCACACATGGAGCTAAAAGCTTGGAGGTGTTTTGGAGGTGCGTTCACGAGCCATATACGTGGCCCCTCTCGAAGTCAAAGCATTAACCGCATAGTGGTAGCAAACATAAACACAAACAAACACTACTTTACCTGCGTTTAAAAGTTTCATGGCGTGTGTAAACGACGAGTCCAGGCTGTCCTTCTCCGCCAGCAGCTCGGGGAGGTATTTGTCGTCGTTCTCCATTTTGAGTTTAGAGGGGGGGAGTCAGTTTCGGTGCAACACAAAAAAAAACGTGAAAAACCCCCAACAGTAATAGAAAAAAAAGTAGTCCAGTTATGTAACTACGGAGTGCCGCGTATCCTCTGTGCAGACGGCGCTTTGCATGTGGCTACCGGGCGTCTCTGCGAAAAGACGAGTCCGCTACTTGGCGTGTTTGTGGGTTCCTCAACTGTCTGACGCCGTCTCAACAGCAGCGCTGCCTGGATGGAAATGGGAGAACAAAAGCGGCGAGAGACTGGAGAATAGTCATCCGACTCAAGCCGACGGAAGTGAGCTCAGAAGGACGTAGTTCTCCGGACTGACGCCGCCTACTGTGTGCTGTGTAGCTGCGCGCCGCCTCCAGTACAGATAACCCCACTGTAAGATTTACGATAGCGGTAATGTGGTAACGTGGAATATGTGGTAATATGGCGGCACTATATTACAGTTTATACGTATATTTTGATATTTATACTGTTAAAACTAGAGGAGTTACAGAAAGGCACTACAAGTTTAAAATATAAATATAATTGACTGCATTATTTAGAAATAACCTCTGAAGTCCTCTCTCTAGTGAATATAACATCAGATTCACTGCATCACCGACACCAATATAAAGAATAACAGACAATGTGCCTCAGTGTCCATTACAGTGTCCAATCTGAGAATTACAGAGTGTATTTTCAAATATAAAACCACAAGTCTAACAATTCATATATATATGTGAATTGTTATGTGAAAGGCTTTTCACATCAAGTAAGCCTAGCTATACTTTAAATGACGTGAACACGATTGAATAGGATAATGATGATGGCAGGTCTATAGTGTTTAATTTGTTATTATCATTTCAGTTCAGGCAACCTTCCCTGAAGTTTTGTCACCCTTATTCCAGGCTCTCTACTGCCCCTTAGTGGCAGTACTGATCATGACAAAGAGTGTGCCACACACGGCTGAAATGAGTTCCATCAGAAGAAGCCTGTTCTTAGTCTAAATCCCCATTTTCCTCTCCACTTCTATTGATTTAAAAACACTTATGTACAAGTGAGAAGCGCAGTGAGGAGAGTGTCTACACCAGACCTCTTGAGGATTGATTCCTGCGACTCAGATTGCAGTAATGAACCTGTCATGCCACTGAGTGGAGCGTGAGGGGTCATAGGTTCGAGCCTGCCTAATGCATACAAAACAAGAGCGAGCCATTTCCTGTATATTGGGTTCTTGAGCATATACAGTAGTATGCATTATCTGCAGGCGGATGCTCTTTGAACAAACAGCAAAAACTGCGGGCCATTTGTCAGTCCACTGCCAGAGTGAAAACTATTACAATCGACCGCAGGTGTACCCAGGCATGCATCTGCTCAAAACAAATGAAGGCAAAAATTGTCTGCAATAAACACTTATGGGAGGCCGAAGACCCGCTCTAACTATCAGCGTTCAGCGTGATCTATCTCTGACCATTACAGTGTTATTAGTGTTGGGGGTTGCAAGGTTGTCCTGACTCCTCTTGTCACTGACAGAATGGATAGCCTGTGAGCTGAATTTCAATTGGCTCATAAAAGGAAGAGTTACTTCTCTTGGCAGGTGGAGGAGTTCCAATCCGATAGCTTGCACTCTTGCCTTCTGCTTGTGCGGACTTCCCCTGTCCCTTAACATACAGAGCGGCAGTCTGGGGTAAACAGGGGCAGATGGAAGGGGGTAAACACTGGGGTTAGGCTTATATAAACCACTGCGATTCCAGATCTTTGCATCTGACCATTTTCCATGCCCCAAAGATTCAGAGAAGTGGCAAGGATTCAATTTCTCTGTACAGTTTTATCCATGTTAGGGCAAAGAGGTCTGTGGAACAGCATGTAGAGCATCTTGGGACTCTGAAAATCCACAAAAAGCCAAACTAATGAAATTCTTAGCAGCTCCTTATGGCAGGTTTCACTGAATTTTTTTTACAAACTTCAGTGTAACAGGATAAAGTATATAGCCATAACCCACATCTGTGTGGATCCACTTTGACCCAATGCCTTGACCCACTTTAGCATGCAAAATTGTTAACAATGACAATACAAAGAGGAGTTTACCAATATAAGGTTGCCTGGATTCTTGTGTGCGAGCATGCAACATTTGCGTGTCTCAGCCGAAGCTGATATGATTATCAGCTGTTAATTATATGGACCAAATTATTCAAGAAAAATTTAAGAACTCACGTTACGTTCATTGTGTTTCTTCAAGTTAAGATTTTGACCATGAGGCTTATTTATCCTCTCAGAATGCCTGTACAAGATCTAATGGAAATGCTAATTCAATAGTTTCCAAGACATTTATTAACTAAAGAACAAAAATGTCAACTTCATTTAAGAGCTGCAGGAAAATTCATGGGCACTGGGGCCTTCATAGTCGGTCGGATTCATCTTCTGAGGATCTTGAATGTCAGTACACAATTTGACAGTAATCCATTAAATAGATGTTGATATATTTGGCCACCCCACACTACAATCAAATGATTATTTTTGCTCAGACATCTAAAATTAACCAAATATAAATAAATACAGACAAAAATATTGGGTAAATACTGAGATAGACATTCACTAAATGTGGAAACTCACATCAGTGGAGGCAAAAATAAATAAATAAAAGACCTATTTTATCCGACAGACTTTCATCTCTACAGTACTTTCTGTAATCTTGCGTATCAGAGTAAGCAGAAAATAGAGATAAAATGAAAGTGATGGAGAGACAAACAGAAGGAGAATAGGAATTTGTCAGCTTAAATCCCTTACACAGTGTCAGTGAAGGGTTTTCCTGTTCTTGGGCGGTTTAGGCAAGAAAGTGAGAGATGGCTGGGTTGAGTCTGAGGGTCACGCTCAGTTTAGCATCGCTACAAGGCCAGAGAAACCTTTTTTTCCCTAGGAAAGCTTTCAGAACTGTCACACCTGCTTAGGTCTGTAACACCGCCCTGCCCCCAGCCCCCTCTTCCCTCATCTCCTCCCATGCCCACACTCCAGCACAACCCATCCCTCTTTCCCCAGTCACAACAGAAAACAAGGTCTCCCCTCATCCTATCATCGCCCAGATGTTCCCTCTGTCACTGTCATACATACAGGGTGAGTGTTTTGTTCGTGATCATTAATCAGTAATCAGAGGTTTGTATTTTGATGAATACAGTGCATGTGGAAAGTATTTAGATCCCACTGTATTGTTCACATTTTGTTTCCACATTTGTTGTAGCTCATTGCAACAGGCCCTCATCAACATACACTCAATATCCAGAGAGTGAAATATTTACAAAAATTTTTTTTTGTAAAGCTACTAAAAAGACAAAACACATTTACTCAGTCCCTTTGCCCTGATACTTGAAATTTGGCCCTGGCTTGTCCCATTCTCTTTGATCATCTTTGAGAAGTTTTGATTCCTTGATTGGAGCCCACCTGTTGCGAATTCAGTAATTTGGACATGATGTGGAAAGGCTCATGTTCATCTATGTAAGGTCTCCGAGCAGAGAATGCATATAAGAGAGAAAATCAAGCCATGACTGAACAGTCTGCAGAACTCTAAAACAGGTTGTGTTGAGGCACACATTGATGAAGGCCATATACTTTTCTGAAATATAGAACAAAGTCTTGTGACATTATTATAAATATGCTCTTTAAATGTAAAAAAAACCAAAACAAAAAAACAACCTCTCAGCCTTGTAAATGGAAAAAAAAAACTAGTCAATAGTATCATCGATCTCTCCTGAGTAGCACTATTTTGCTTTTACTTATATCTGTCTGGGAACTATTTAAAAAATGAGGTGCATAGAAAAGTAGCTGAAAACAGTCTCTGGATTAGCACATTGTCTGTGGATGTATGCATTCCTCTTTATTTTTAAAAATGGAATATTTTCATGCTCTGAGCACCACAAATAAACTTCATGATGGATGGTCCAAATCCAGGAAAATAAAACTAAAAGTGCTACACGGCAAAGAAGATGAAAAACAACTTCTGTGAATCAAATGGTAGTGTAACAGAGGTCCCAGTCTTTGTCTCTGCAGCTTTATGGACACTTTCAAAATCTTTAAGCCATTTCTTTGATTTTATGTCCCACTATTTTTACTGTATCATTCAGACTCGCCAAATGACTGGCCTCATAATGACAGCATCACTCCTCTCAGTGAAGAATGGCATATCATATTTATGCTCAATTGACATTTCCTGGTGAAATGATTCCTTGTGATTCCAGGAAAAAACGTGACCCTTTAGAGTTTAACAAAATGTTGGACTATGAAATAGACACTTCCTGTTTCCTTACAGTCACAATTGGTTTCCTTCAGCCAAGACCATATTCATTTTTTTATCCTTCTTATTGTTCAATAAATTGTTTCTGTGTCTGAACCAGACCTTAAAGGAATACTCTGACTTAATATAATATTGCTGGACTCACCATGTGCAGTTGAGTGGATGAAATGTCAGAATCAGAATCAGAATCAATGCAGTAAAACCAGAGATATCTTAAAAGATAAAACATGGCTGCTACATTTACCCAAAATGCAACTAGTTTGTTCAGATGTTTGGCTGGGTTGCTCTAGTAGTGGTTTTCACTTTACACTATGCTTTCTGCAAGATTTGTGAAGGACTATGTGCATCCTTTCTTTTCAGCAATACACTATTTGACCTATCCACCTAATCCCAAACAGCAGGGAATCAAACATAGCAGACAAAGTTAAAGTGTACATGATGTAAAGGTGTGTTGGTATCTGGCAAGCTAGCAACCCAAATATTTTTCACATTAGCAAAGACCAGACTTGGTAGAGAAAACAGACTTTATCTGGAGTAACAACTCTACTGTGATTAACATGTTGCTCTGTTTTACAGGGTAAAAAACAAAAGCAAGGATTAATGCACAGTGTCGAAGTCGTGCCAGTTTTGTGAAATGGTCTACAGGTTCCAGACCCCCAAGTGGGCATGGTCAGGTCTGCTTGTTAAAATCTAACAACAATACAATACAGTATTGTTGCTCTCCTATAACAGGGGTTCCCAAACTTTTCAGCTTGCGAACTGCAACGCCCAAAATACCGGTGCCAGAGACTGGTGACCCCCCCGAAGGTGACTAAAACATTCCAAAAAACATGCACACAGGGCTCACGCACTAACAGGCCATCCAAACACAGGCATAACAACAACAATACAAAAGAGCAGAACAGTCTCACAACAAGGAGATGATTTTACATACAGCAGTTTACTATAAGATAAGAGCAGAATAACTTTTCAGAATACTTTCTCAACTGTCTCTCTTCATTTTTAGCTGCATGTCTGCAGGCATATTTCGTGTTCTTCCACCCACTAATAGCCAGAAGTTGATTAATGCACCTTTAATAAAAAAAAAAAAAAAGGTGTTACTAGTTCAATCAAACTTTCTGGAGAATGATGTATAATGAAAATAGAAGAGTAATATGGTCTGGGACTATCGTTTTCATCTGCTGCTCAGGTTTTCGTCAGCTGAACACTTTTCTCATCACCCACCTGTCATTTACTATTACTCAATGTAGCGCATGCTTGTTAGGTCCTCGACTCAGGGACTCAGCTCTCGGTGTATACTATAGATTACATCATATTCATTAGCTGATGTGTATGATTGGCGTGATTTATGTTTGAAAGTAAGTGGACCACTTCAAAAGACAGCTCAAAGGACTCCATTCGTTATTTTCTTAAAGTGCTTTTATTATTATTTTGTCTGAGTATTTTATTAATGTTTGCGTGTGTATGTGCGTGCGTGTGCGTTCGAGTGGGCACTAGTGTGTGATTTATGTAGAACACGCTTACCGCTCAGACTTTCCCTCTCTCTCCACACTTTTCATCGGACCCAAATGAAAAGCCAATAAGGTGTTTATAGACAGGTATATATCTTCACATAATGCCCTGTGGCTCGTTAAGTTTTTATACCCAGCGTTACGTCTGGGAGATCACTCAGGTAACTGTTTGCATTCAGCCCTGGTTCTATGTCTTCAGTAAGCAAACAGTAAAGAGGCTCTGGGAGATGTATAGCCTCTCAGGCAGGGCTGTTACATAGACTGAGGGAAGATTTCATTGTGTTGTAGACACTTTTTAACTGGAATTTACTACTCTCCATTTCCTTGGATGAACACAGTTTTCTGCTATTAATAATGGAGTAGGTCGCTGCAGTGCTTACAGCTCCCATGTGAAATATTGTACGGCATATTTGAAGTTATTATATCGGCATATGCTTTTAGTAGACAAACAAGATTACTGGGGATAGATAGATAGATAGATAGATAGATAGATAGATAGATAGATAGATAGATAGATAGATAGATAGATAGATAGATAGATAGATAGATAGATAGATAGATAGATAGATAGATAGATAGATAGATAGATAATCATTCTGTTCCTGTGTATGTTCAGTTTATGAACTTGTCATCTGGCTGTCACTTCAGCTTCCCCTCACTGACAACAGGTGGACCGTCACAGCCACAGCTCTGCTGCTCAGTGACACAGCCGCATCAAACTCACAGCCCATTTCATATGTCAGACCATGGTCTCCCCTGTCTCCCTCTGCTGAATGGGATCTAGAAAGCACAAATACTATAAATAATCTCTGAAACCAATAGGGGATTTACCACTTGGTTTTAAGCTTTAGTAATTAGAAATGCATTTAGGCCTTCAAAGGCAGGTTGCAGATGGAGATCAGAGGCCTTTCTTAGCCGTTAAAGCTCTGTAAAGAAATGCCATCCCTATCCCCACACACCCTCCCTTTCACCTGCTTTCTAGCTTCGGGGCATTTAGAAAAATACAGCTGTAACTCATCCCACGTTCAGTTTTTAATGACTGTAAATGATATATCTCTTTTCATAGTGCTTCTCCAAAGCCGTCATTCTCTTAAGGTAAAAAAAAAAAAAAGAGTGAAGGAGAGGAGAAATCCTGCCTTTGAGCTTCTTTCTCTTTGATCCAGGTCTGTGTGTGTGCACAGCTGTATGCGTGCTGACGTGTCCATGTGTGTGTCTGTGCGCATGTGTTCATGTAAACAGTAAACAAAAACATCATGTTCCCAGGAGCCAAAGATGTGTGATCAAACACAACCCTCTGACGTCTATGAGAAAGAGAGAGGGAGAAAGAGCAAGTGTCTGTGTGTGTGTGTGTGAATTAGAGGTTTTTGTCTCTCCCCAGCTAATGACAGGCGCCGCAACTTTGAACGCAAAGAAGAAGAAGAAGAAGAAGAAAGCGCCACCATCACAGTCACCACAGTCATCCAGCTCTCGCTGCATCATTACCCCTCTCTTTGAATGTTTCACGCACACGAACACGGAGAAATGCAATTTATCACCTCTTTGCTCCACATATCACTGAAAATTATTCATGGGAATTTGTAATTGTGTGGAGGAGACATTTTCCTGTTCATTCCCTTCGAACAATATTCATGTTCTGACTCAGCTTTCTGCAGCCGTCTGCGGTGAAGAAGCACATCCCTGTGACACTTTGGCTCCTTCCCTAGACATTTACATTTTTTGCATCATCCATGTAACGTGGTGTTTGTTTCCCACTGCTGGCTAAAGCTCTGCATGCTAACTGTATAACACATAAATGCTGTTTTGCATTCAGTCCAACCCCACCGCAGAAAAAAAAATCATGTCACACCTGCTTATTTAAAGTGCAGGGTCCAGCTCACAGACACAACAAAGAGGCCATCAATCAAAGTCCTCAGGGAGTTTTTTTTTTTTTTTTGTCTTTTCACATATCAGGTACCCCACCTCCCTCCCTGTCGTTTTGGGTAATCTGATTGTTTGGCAGGCTCAGCCCCCTCCTCACGTCGAGGTTACGAGGTCCTTCTTGAGTGTCAAGTCAGATTTGTCTGCTTTGGCCTTTAGTAAAAGAAAAAAAAAATGAACGCATGCACACACCCAGCACGCACGATCGTGCGGATGCCTGAGTGAAAACGCACTCACGCACAAGCTGAGGGTGAGGCCTCCAGACTCTGACAGCACCTGGATCCAGACGCCTGGCGTGATGAGGTCTGATGTGGCCTCAGGCGACCGAAGCACTCCATCCTCAATGGAGCGGCTCAAATACCTGCAGTGTTTCCTACAGTAGTGAGGTCAGACAGACCGTCCAAGCCCAGCAGCCAAGGGCATACTTCAAATGAATTATAAAGAAAGCTTTTTTTTTTCTAATGCTGTTGCAATGTTCTGTGCAGCTCTGTGTATTAAATCCCTCACCCAAGAACGGCAGTTCAGCAAAGCCTATTTCACCAGAGATGCCTCTGTAATAATCCACAACAAAAACCAGACAAATTGGAAAGATGACTGTCACTATAATATATAATTGGACTCAGAGTACATAACCAGATGATATGTTCTGGGGAATGCTGCCTCCTCCTTTAACATCATTCAGTTGCGTACAACACATACATTTCAGCTGGTTTACATTCTTTTTGAAATTGCTCTGAGCTTTAACTCAACTAATGAATATTAACTAAATTCTATCTGATCAGCTGACGTTGCAATGGTACTTTCTCCTCAGCTCACCAAAATCAACATCTTTCTTCCATTATATGCAACTCAACTGGTTTTAAGTGCTTCTCCTTTCAAGTGATAATCTGTATGATTTCCATGACATCTCGTGCCATATGTCACACTGTTCATCTTCTGGATTTTTGATGCTATAGCCGTTCGATGTGCAGTAATTGTTTCCAGCACAGTCTGCCATTCAACATGTAAAAAAGAGCCTAACTATTCACACTCCTTATGTTATATGAGAACAAGCCAGTCACTGATTATAAAGCGTGTGTCAGGTGGAACATGGAGTGGCACTTATTATGAGGCAGACACAGGAAACATAATGTACTACAGGCTTTGTTAGTGCTCAGCATAATCACCCAGCCCCGTTTCATACATTTTCTGAAAGGAAGAGGGACGAGCAGCCACAGAGAGCTTTTGAGGTGAACTGCAAAAGACATGATGCACACATCTCACCTCTCAGCGGGGTAACCAGCCGTGTAACCTGGAAACTACGACTCAGTTGTAATCACTGCTGACCAACTTCTTTACTGAAGCGACCTGAGTTTGTTTGGCTGCTCTGTAAATGCATCCATCCGTTGATCTTCCGTTGTGTTCCTGACAAAGGAGAATGATATACAGATAAATCAAATGGGACCGAAATGGTCAGGAACTCTAACTGACAACTTGCCTGTGTTAAGTCCGTACACATTGGACCTGACACTGTAACTTCTCCTTGTAACTTAGTTTTTAAGAGTTTTTAGGTGCTTTCAAGGAACTATTTGTAAATTGAGCTGTTACATCATTAGCGTTAAAAGCTCTTTACTTACCAGACTAGAAGAGCTGTTGTCAGTTTAGCATCAACCCTGACCAACTAGCCCAGCCCAGTTCATCAGTAGCCACCGATCTACCCTGAAGACATTGCACTGCTTGGAGGACGCATTGTAACTTTTTGTCTTGTAAAGTCAACGTTCAATTCTCTCATCAAGTGACAGTCATCACCATCCGCCACCAGGGAAAAACCATGTTTACAAATATATACAAAATAATTCCAGTAAGAAAAACATTCCCAGCTGCTCACAGCGATTTTCAACGCTTACACGTAAATACTCACACTTCAGATCCTCTCAGTGCTTCATATTCTGCTGAGACTTCCACTCCTTTAAGCACTTCAACTGTAACTAGCAGAAAACATTTCAGATGCAAACAATTCATATTTTAATTTCCTTATGTAATAATGTTCATTCACATGTAACTAATGGCTTTATTTTCTTAAAGTGGATTTCTGATCACTTTCTGCTCTCCACTCTCACATCTCTGGGCAACAAATTGAATCGAAGGCAACTGGACTTGTATTTGTCTAGGAAGACGTTTTGACTCTTATCCAAGGGGCTTCATCACTTCCTCAGGTCCAGTTTCAGCTGTCTATTTACACCTAAAGGAGAAGGCACACTCCTTTAAGAACAGCGATGTTAAGATTTTGACAGGGAGGACAGATGGTTTGAAGGAGGAGTAAAAGAAGCCATCCATGCAAAAGTGGAAAACCCGGGGGGTGGGTCTGTGACACCATCTATCTCCCATTTATAATGCTGCTCTTTCATCTTTATACCCAGGGGAGTAAACAACTCAACCTCACATGACTCTAACGACTGTCATTCACCAGGGTCCCACATGACTCTAACGACCGTTGTTCACTAGAGGCCTCACATGACCCTAACAATGGTCAAGTGAAATTCTACCTAACACAAGTACTTTTGTGAACACTCCCACAGAGGTTAAATACCTGGGTCTTACTCCACTGTTTGTCACACTCGTGAAGACTAATCAGACCCTCAGCTAGGCTCACATCAACTACATCAACTACAAAATCCAGTTTGTCCTCTCTTATAGGCTGAGATATGGCCACAGCCCACACCTCACCATACCCCACTGATCCCCATTCATATACCTGCCCGACACACATCACGCTCCATGAAACAACTCAGTGATTCAGTCACCTCCAAACTTTGAGTACTTTTGTTTCCCCTCCTCCATTAGGCTCAACCCTGCAAGTTAGTGCTGTGTAAAATCCATTAAAATATTCCACCCCCACCACTCTCTTCTTGTGGTTTTGATTATGATATGAGCTGAGGAGTTAATAAGCGTATTAATTACCTGTGTAGGAGACAAACCAGCTCCCAGAGCGAGCCCACA
>OMNW01004991.1:6526-27231 GCA_900303245.1 Selene dorsalis | reverse complement strand
CCCCCCCCCCTCGACCTCCTTATTTACATTCCTGTAGTTATAAACATTATAGTTAAGGTATATTCAGGCCTGGACGCTGACTTAAAGCAGCCTTTTTTCAGCCATTATCCATTTGGTTCAGTGGCAGTTTGTTTCGTTTTTGTTGTTGATTTCTATATTTTAACAGACAGCATAGGGTCACGACATAGTGGCCTTTCACAGAATCACACCTGGAATTAGTAGTTGCAGATATAAACACAGTCTTTTTGCAAAGAACGGTACTGTAAACACACCCTCTATGTGAACATTTGGAAAGTAGGATATCTGCTTAATCCTACCTTGGTTTAAAGATGTTATTAGGTCCAGCAGTTTAGGGACAGTTCATGTAGCGTAAATCATGAGCAATGGCAACGATGTAGAGGCAGGAATCATCTAGTGGGGAAAGTGAATATCGTGTTTTTTGTTTGAATGTTTTCTATTTTAAGTTGAAAACCTACGATTAAAACTTTTAAAACAAAGAGACAGATATTTTTTTAGGGCTGCCTGAGGCTCTTATCAAGCTGGAATAGCTCCAGTATAATAGTTTTATTTATTTCCTCATTTCTCAATTCATAGCAGTTGACTCTGAGGTCATGCACAACTCTCACCAGAGCAGTTTCACTGTGTGAGAGGAACTTCTCAGGCAAGGTGTTTTTTCTTCATGGTGTCTCTCCACCACAAGTAGAATAGCTAACACGATTTAACACTCTTATACTTTAATTCCCCAATATTATTTTGCCTGTTGAGATTTACCACAGCCGTTGAGATTATTTATGGCTCCAGGACAGCGCAGCCTCTGAGAACAGGTTATGGAACTAAACTTTAATCTGAAAATTGATGGCTTGAAAGTGGCTGTTCATGCTGTATTGAGCCTGTGTTTGGTGGTCCCTATAGTTCCTCTGCTCAGGGACCCAAAGACCTTGTCCAGAGGCAATAAAGCCATTTAGGCTCTCCACAAGTTTCTGTCTGGCCCAAGGTCGATGGTAACCTCGGTCCTGCCACACTAAAGCACTCACTGCCTCAGACGGCCACTGTGTTTCAATGGCACGTGTGTGTGTGTGTGTGTGTGAGTGTGCTTTGCTGGCAGAGGTAGGGAGACTGTAAAGGGACACATATAGTTATAGATGCACATACAGTCCAGAGTTTACAGACATAACAGTTCAGCTGCAGCCTTGCAGCTCTTTCTGTTTAACACACACACACAGTGCAAAATGAAAAACATAACTTTCCATCACAGCCATAACACTCAT
Organism: Selene dorsalis; assembly: GCA_900303245.1. Lineage (NCBI taxonomy): Eukaryota > Metazoa > Chordata > Actinopteri > Carangiformes > Carangidae > Selene > Selene dorsalis. Next base: position 25,963 of record OMNW01004991.1, on the reverse strand, counting down.
GTGTATAACACTCAGTACTTACTTCGTCACTAAAACTATCTCTGTTGTTTTCTCGGTTTTCCACTCATCACCCTTCCTCTGATTGTCGCTCTTATACACACACACACACACACACACACACAGACGCAGACACACTGCCGCTGCTCATTAGGCAGGGTCATAAAAAAAGTGCAAAGTCCTCCTTATTAGTAAAGTGATGGTCTGAATTCAGCTAAATGTTAGAAATGCACCCTGGTGAAAAGTTCTTGCAAAACTTCCAGAGTAAAGTGTCTGTTTCTCAAAGTGTGTGTGTTTTTTTCTCCTTTCCTTATAAACACACAGGGTCAGAGGCAAAGCTGCACAAGGGGTTTTGGAGAAAATTGGAGAGAGGTTCTCAGAGGGAAAGCTGCAAGTAGTGTAAGAAGAAAATCTTTGGGAAAAAATGGTAATGAAGCAGATTTGTCAGATCGGTTGCGCGGTCCAGTTGAACTGTGTGACTTTTAACCGACTTGCTGAGAGTCCAGCTTTCTCACTTACTGGTTGACTTATTAATCTTTGCTGCCGAAGCCCTGTGAAAGGACCTCATCATGGAATCTGCGTCCAGCTGTGCAGCGTATGAATAGCAAACAGAGTCTTTGTCATTCATGTTATGCTCGGTCCAGCTGAGGTTAAAGTGGTGTAAATGATGTGAAGAAGCACTCAGAGCAGGCACCTGCTCGACCTGCTCCACGCTAATGTCTCATACACACACATATGCAAGCATCTCCGTCCAGGTGCTGATACACATACGCACACACACATTCAATACACCCAGTTCCAACATCTTTACATGTGTGGGTGTCAGAGACAGACTCGCCACCACCATTTTATAAAAGGTTGATGCAAAGTGGCGGCCATTAAAAAAGGCCCGGCATGGAGCGAATGCACCGCAGGGCAGTTTCAAAAATTGAAACCTCACACCAGTGAAGAGAGTTCATATTTCATTAAAATGATCAATCACAGTAAAAAAAAAACACAGAGCGTGATGGTGTGTGGGCAGCTGACCGTGGTTCATCATGGCCAACTAATGTGAAATGATCCTCGACACAGTTAAAAGTCCTCAGTCAAAAACATTAACATATCCACCTGTTGAGAATACGATGCCATCTTTCTACACACAATCAGCCATCATGTTAAAGCAGCGGTTTTCGTCACGGAAAACAATTGAAAGTTTTTATTAACACGTCCTAAGTGTATTTGTTGTTAGTCGTTTGGCAACGCAACCATTTCCCTGGTGATCACGCTTTGTCAGATGGCCAAAACAAAACAACACAAAGAAGAGGTCGCTGGATTAGCCTCCAGCTGTCACTGCTGTCTGTTTACGCTTTGATTACTTTCAGAAATCTCCCGACAAACTACAAATTCAGACCTGTGCATGGGATTGAATGCATTTCTTATTTGAACGGTTCAAAATCAAATAGCAGCCCCTCTTGTGTTTTTGTGGGTTTTTTGTGGCCCTCAGTTTTTCTTTATAATCCATTAGTTTGGGCTTTAGATAACTCTCTCTTCCACAGTAAAAAAAATTTATTGATACTCTGGGCAAATCTGACAAGCAGATCTATGACTCACCTAAGTAAACTTATTTAGTAGGATACTAAATTACACTATGTTCCCCAGGGGCTTATTTTTTAATAAGCTATAAGTAATTGGTTTCCTTGCGTCTCCGGTAACAACCTGGGAACGGTTAGACGGTTGAAAACAAGGTGACAGGCATGTAGGAGATATCTAGAGGAGGAGAGATATATGCAAACAGTCTGCAAAAACAAGTATGCAAACATCCACTAACACATGCATGTGTGCACAGTTGCAAAAACACATTTAGATTAATACACAGGCGAGCACACAGAATATGCACACACACACAGACACACACACACATCTACATGCAGAGTCTGGGGAGGAAATGCATGCACTTAGCTGTGAAACGCTTCCCACTGTAATTATTAATTACGCTCCCCTTCCCTTGCCACCTGTGTGTGTATGTGTGTGTATGTGTGTGTATGTGTGTGTGTATCGGGGAAGCAGTACAGCACATTTTATTTTACCCTCCCCTCTCCTCTGCCTTGTTTTCTCTCTTCCCTCCTCCTCCTCCTCCTCTTGGTCCATCTTCATTTCCTCCCCCCTTTTCATACCTTCCTGGCAGTCTTCCTCCTTTTTTTTTTTTTTTAATCTCCCACCATCCCTCTCTCTGTCACACCCCCTCCCCCTCCATCTTCCCGAACATAATAGCCCAACATCTCTTTATACTGTAAGGACCGAGCACCGGCAGACAGCATCGATAATTAAGGCTGTAAACGGGAAGGGAAAAAAGAAAGAAAGACAGGAACAGATTAAGTTGTACTGTTGTTTTTTTTTTTTAAACGGATATTGCGAGAGAGGAAGAAGAGAGACAGAACGGAGTGAAAGGCACACACAGAAGAACCCCCCCTCATCTCTGCTGCAGGCTACAGGCCTCAGGATATATTCCAGCCACCCGAGTCATTTTCTCCAATGCCCTGACATGACCCATAGGATTGTCTCCCGAAGTAGCGCCCTATAGCTGCAGGCTGGTTGTCATGGTTACAGTCGCAAACACAGAAACTTTACCTGAGAGCGCCTACCTACCTTCGTCACTGTTGTGGCTATAATAACCATCATGCCTCGGATAGGTCAGAAATAACAACATGGATAGCTTTGTTGAAAGGTCGGGGATAAAAGAAACAATATTATAACTTTCTAGTTTCACGTGGGAATTAAACTCCACTCTTCTCTGTCACATGCCTGTGTTTTGTTGACCTGACCATCAACTGCATCCTCCTCCTGACACAGACTTAATAGTACTTCACTGCACTCTTCACTCTCCTTTTGTTCCTGTCATACTTTGTTTTATTTTGCTTAAATCATAACATATGACTAATCAATATGGTATTGAAATGTAGAATGTTTTTTTAGCTATATTTTATTGCAAATTACACATTTTACTCTAAACTGTAAAACAGTTAGTCTTTTAATTGCATATATATATTTTGAAGTCATTAGGTCTTTTTCACTGAAGTTGTAGGATGTAGCGAGGGGTGCGATGCCACTTTAGTATTCTCTATTGACTAGCGACCACTTTTAATAATTACTGTGGCCACTAAATGTTGCCTAGCAACAGAGCCTAACTTTGGGTCATAATAAGCTGCCGCACAGACGACCGCTGGGCTCGGTTCCACTGGGCATTCTCAGCATAATGCAGCTATTGTATTGTGGGTAATGTAAAGTGAAAGTGCTCGTTCCGTTTCATGCCTTTTGAGTTTATCTATTGAGTTCTCCTGTATTCAGACCAGGGTGACTGTCCAGTGAGAGTAGTTATGTTTTATTTAATTACACTGGACCCTTGCACTGTAACTTGTCTTTACTGTTTTAACAGAGCAGCGTGGGGTCATACAACCTGTGATGATCTGTTCACACCAGCAGCAAACACAGGTCATCGATCAGCTGTTCATAACATTTTAAATTACAGCTCTCATTAAAGACCAGTTAGCGGGAACCATATCGGTCCCCTTCTCTGCTAAACTCCCCGTTTAATTCATGTAGGGGTCGGAAATGATACGACCAAAAAAAATCAATCCATATGGCCTCATTTATTTTGTCGTCAGCAATAGTTAACATGTTTTATCGTAATGGGAGCCCTTTTAGCTTCATCAAAGAGACTGATCTCTCCTCAGACTATAACCATTCACACCAAGCACCTAATCCCTCCAGCTGTCAACACTCACTACCTATTAAAGCTGAGGTTACACTGAGGGCTGTCGGCTTTAAAGAGTAATATTGGCTTCAGTCACCAACTATTGGCACTGATTTCTAGGAGGATTAAAGTCGAATGTTGAGTCTGTTCCAGAGGGATGAGACAGACAGAGCAAGCTCAGGCCAGTAATTAGGCTGCTTTGTTCTGTGAATAAAACCCATGGTTCAGACATGCTGGTGTTTTTTTTTTTTTTTCTTTTTGATGAAAAGACAATGATGCTTTCTGCGGCCTCATAGTGAGACGAACCTGGCAGCCCGCGTAACCAAACTTTGTTAAAATGCATGCAGCGACAACGTTAGTAAATGTTGGATTAAAGCTTCCGACAAGTGCTCTTCCTCTCTGACTCTTCTTCTTTTTTTTAACTTTAAAGCGCAGGAGGAGAGGGATAAAAAGGCGGTTGACATTTCTGTGCTGACGTAGTTTTTTAATGTGACTGTTACCGAAAGAAAAAAAAAGCAATATGAAAGCGGAAGAGGAGGCAGCAGAGGTGAGGGTGAGAGCGAGATGATTGTGTATAGATATAGAATTTCATATACAATGTAAGGTTTTCTTTTATAATAATGTTTATATAGGGCCCAGTAGTAGATTGTTTTGTCAGTTAGACTTATGTGGTGACAGGAAATGTAATTACAGCCGAGGCATTTTTTTTGGCAAAGTGTCAAATTTAGGCAGTGGTGGAAATAATGAGATGAAACGAGCTTCTGTTTTTTATGTGGTTAAGGGACCTCTCTGTAAGTTTTGCTGTTGCAAAAAATACTAACGTTAGCACTGACAACTGGCCAGTCCAAAAGAAAAGGTTTCAAGTTCAGCATACTGGACAGCCCATCTCACCATTTTCCAATCGCGAGTCACTGTAAAGTCAAGTAGCCCCTCAAGACATGGAACTGCTCAGAGGAAAGAGCCACATTTGGCGGCAAAGAAATATTGCAAATTGCTTCTTTTTTTTTTTTTAATGTTCAAATTTACTCTGATGTGATGTTATTTTTTTCTTCTTATAATTGGGGCCTGGCCAATTAATCGTCCGACTGATTTAATCATCTGATCTGAGTCTTTCTCAGATATTTCAGTATCACCGTCATTTGTTGGGTGATAAGAACCAATGTGAACAATTTAGAAATGATGTCCTGACTTTAGCTGATGCACTAGAGAGAAGTGATATCAGTGTAATGTTCATTCAGTTTGCAGTTTTATCTCATTTACACAGATTTGCTCCTGTAGAACAGGTGCTTGGGAAAATAAAGTTAATTGTTTATTGTGGACTTTTGCCCTATTTCAAGTTATTTTCATTGATTCTATTTATATTTTTCCAATTGTTAACTGCAGTGCTGCAATAAGGCCATTTTGAAATGATAAAAGTGGTTTATTGTTAAGCAGTAAATGTTGAGCCTCTAGTTCAGATTTGTCACAAGTTTTTGAAAAATATTTGAGGGATCATTGTAAAAAATGTGTGGTTATGTTTATAAACATGAAGAATCAGCCTATGAATCATTAATACTTTAATCCCTTAGACTTTCTAAAGTATAGTAATAGTGTGTGTACTTGTAATGTAACATGTTTACACTGCAGTTTTTTCTCTGCAATATTTATATACATCCTATTCCTAATTTCAGCTACTTAGCCCTTAAATGATTTATCAGTGGACGGAGAGCTGAGAGGTTTTATTCATGAGAATGAGCCGCCTCTGTCTCCTAGAAATTTTTGTTACTGCACAACTAAACTGCATTGGTCCAGACACCACCAACACCATCTTTAACCTTAACCACAGACATGACTCTGGATGTGACCCCCTGACCTCTATCTTCCCCGGCCCGGCCCCTCTCACCACCACAACCCCTCCTGGAAACTGTGCTGCTTTCAAGAAATGCATCACTTCAATTACATAAGAGAATGTGTTGCCTCATTCAGAGAAGGAAAACACACTGGCCCTCATTTATCAAACATGCGTACACCTAAAAAAAAATGGGTGTGTGCCAAATCTGACGCAAGGATCGGCAATTATCAAAATGAACGCGAGCGTAGCATAAGCAAAAATCTCACCCCAGGTCTGACAAGGTGTGGGCACAGTTAGAGCAGCATATTACATGCAGCGAAGAGCATGGCTGTGATATAGATCATACTAATGCAGCAATGTGGACGTCAGCATTTATAATAGGAAGCCTGTGTTGAGAACTTAACACCACTTTTATTTGCAGCAACTGAGGTGAATTAAAAGCAACGTGTAGCCTGACGGATATACAGAGTGACAGGTCACATGGTCATCAGTCAGCTATTTGTCAATGACAGGCCTATATATAGACCTTTTATTGTTAGAGCACTACTCATCACTGAGACACCAGAGAAACTTCCTTCAGGTAGAAGTTCCTCGTCTTGGCCGTCTTGAATGAATATATCAGGGCATACTAAATTTAAATTACGTTTGTTTTCAGCCACCACATTTATCAACGCCACACCGGTTTTACACCGAAATCGACAACATACGCACCTCTTGTAAATCACACGTGACACCTGTCGGACACTGATTTTTACATCAGGATCTACACCAGATCCTACGCAAGTTTGATAAATGAGGGCCTGTGAGTGCTGCTGTGATTCCCTTTATGGGCTGTATTAGGGCGATTATTGACATGCGACCACTGAGGTGTCGGGAGTCTGTTAAAAAATGTAAATGCTTGAAAACACGGTGGTTTCATCCATGTCAAAACCTTCATTTTGTGTTAACTGAGTGTATTTTACATCTCAACAGAACACAATGGAGCTACATGTGATTTGCTTTGTCAGTGTTGACTTTTAATATGTATGAAAGAAGCCCCTGAGACTCCCCTGTTAGCACGCATTACAATTAACCCCCTCTCTGTTCCTTTCAAACTAATCACTTGTCATTAATGCTCATTCTCTTCCACTCTCTTCCTCCTCTCTTGTTTATTCCCTTCTGTCCCACTCGTCTGTCTGTTGATCCATCTGTTCGTCCAAATGATTCCTCCTCTCACTTGAAACGCCTCAGCATCTCTTTTCCGCTCATCTGTCTCATTTCTCTTTTCTCTTTTCCCCTAGATTTATTTCAATGAGGTCAGTGAGTTATTTGTACATGAAGTGCACACAATTAACAGTCGAGCCAAGCGGCACACACACACACAGTCTGGCCTGAAGAGCTGACAGTGTGTTTCACAGAAGCCTCTGAGGAGCGCTTGTCTATAAGGAGATGAGCGAAGAGAAGGAAAGAGGGAAATAAAGAAGTGAGGAGAGAGTGATGAGGAGAAGAGGGAGGGATACATCAGAGAAGAAAGACAATAACACTTTATTGTCTCTCTTCTTTTTATCAGAGAACGAAGTAGAGAGCAAACAAAGATGAGATGCAAAGGGATGGGGAGAGAGCTGAAATGAGTTGAAAGAGGAGAAGAGTGGAGGAGGGAAGAGTGAAGGTGAAGTAGAGAGTGACGGACAAAAAGTGGAAAGAGAGGGCAACGAGAGAGAGAGACAGGGAGAAAATACAAAAGATGAAGGGACTGAATGGAGGGATGGAGGCAGCAGCTTAGAGATTAGCATGACTATTAACTGCTGTCTGACTGCGGTGCTCATTAAAGTCCACTGCAGGGACTTTTCCTTTTTTATGTTGCTGCTTCATGTTACTGCTGCATCTCTCTCTCTCCCCCTCTCTCTCTCTCTCTTTCTCCCTCTCTCTCTCTCTCTCTCTCTCTCTCTCTCTCTCTCCAACCCTCTCGCTGTGTGTGTGCTTGCATTTGTGTAAACACGCATGCTGCCGTGTATGTGTGTATTTATGAGAGCGGCCCTTATACAGTATGCTAGCAGTGGGGAAGGTGACACTAGGTGCCGGCAGGACTGGCTCCCAGGCTGACCGCTGCAGTATGGGTGGTCTGGATGGACTTGCGTGTGTGTTGGTAGCACAGGAGGAGACAGACGCCACAGAGCCCAGCATTTATATCCCTGAGTTCCCTCCCTCACATCCCCTGACTCTGGACACCTACACACATCCTTTCATTCAGCTCCTCAACTGCTGATTTCCCAATAGTCTGCAAAACTAACTTTTCTTTCAATTCAGCCTTTACCTTTTTCTTCTAAAACAGTTCAAATTCAATATTTAGAAAAGTACCGTAAGTGTTAAACCTTAGCTTTGTTACAAAATGTCTTTGCACATGTCAAAATGCTGAATATTGGCTGCTCATGAGCACATGCATATTCATTTGATTTCAAAACAAATGTCAGCCAGTGTAACATCACTTATGTTTGGGGTCTGTTAGAACTCATAAATGTAATATATTATAATATGTAATTTGTTGCTTTCAACCAAAGGGCATTGGTGCTGCAGTGTCTGTGAGATCACTGAGGGTGCTTCCATCTTGAGCGTAAACATTTATACTGTAGCCCAGATGACTCCTGTGGGGAAATAAGCAGCAGCCTGTCAGTGTGAGTGGCAGTGACCTTAACTCAACGCTTTCATGTCAAACTGGAGCTGCAGCTCCTTCAGTCACTCAGAGTGTTGGATGGCACTGGCGAGGAGCAAGCTGGAGGACTGACTGAGCTTTTAGCTTCACCGTTATTAGCTATTTATTAGCAAGCTTCTGAAGCTGGTGTTTGCAAATCTTCATTTTATAATGCAATACAGTAGATATATGAATATTGTGTGCTGATTCCATCTCCTCAGATGTGAGAGTTTGATCTCATATAATTGGTTGGCCAAATAAAACAACCAATCTGAGCATATCTATTATCTACTATTTTCACATATTCTATAAACAAAGCCATTTACTTCTAAATAATTTAAGTTACTGTCATTTCCAGCACCAAAAACTAGCCTGGGGCTATATGTTCTCAACTAATATAGTGGAATTCAGAATTATCAAATCATTGATAGAGAATTCTAATTTTTTGAAACTGGATCTTCAAAGGACCTTCTGACATACAATGTGAAAAAAAAGAAAATAGCAATTTGCATATTTTTAATTTTCATTCGTATCATACTTGATATATCCAGCATTTTTAAAATGTATTGCTCACAATTTATGTGTGGAAATTCTTTGTTGTATATGTAAGATTTTTTAAAAGGAAAAGTATGACACTGATGATATAGAGGTCTCAAAAACTGTATGTATCTAATATGATGCACTAGGAGTTAAAGGGTTAAAGGATTTGTTTTCAGGGAAATAATTATTTGGCTTTTTAGCCTTTTAGCCTTCTTTTAAAGTCATTAATTAACTACATGGTCAGTTCTCTTAGCAGCATAGCAGCAACACAAGCTATCATCACTAATAAACCCACAAACCGGTGGTGTGCAGTGAAGAAAATGCTGCTCTCCTTTTTGTCAGCGTGGCACTTCGTCTTTAACGGTGAGAGAAATGATCGATAAACAACAGTAGTCCATCGAGCTTCAACAGACAACAGCCTGCTTCCACCACAAGAGGGCACGATCAACGCAGACAGGCACCAGATAAACTTAGCAGTTGGATGCTAACGTTGGCCCATGACTGCTACAGGCATGTTTGCTAACATGTTAGCCACATTAGTTTAAAAGCGGCTATTTATACGTTTTCCTGATGCTGGTCTATTTTGGAACTGATGTTGGTGATCAAAGCATCAGCCGTCATTGTGTTAACTTATATTTGACATCTTTAGGGCATATTGAAGGCCAAAATGAGAAGACTGGCTATCAGAAAGTGAAGAGATGTGCTAGAGCTAGCATGCTAACTTCAGTAGAAGAAAAGACACAACACATAAAGACTTATTTGCTTCTAATGCTAATGCTGCTAATTGTGGATATCTATCTTCTTGGAAAGCTGTGATGTCATTGTTTTTTCACACTGCCACAGGCCGATTTCCTGTGTTGTTTGAATTACTTAAAAAAAGAAGAAAATATTCCATTTTCATTTTACAGCTTCCTGTGAAAATAAAAAAAAAAGTTTGCCCAACTAATGTTAGCTGTTATGAGTCAGCCCAGACTTATGTGGACACCTCTGATATGACCTGCCACCGTTGTTGTCTGTTTTCCAAACCTGAGCTTTCAGTCTGGTTGCGGATATGATGTCATGTTGTGTTAAATTTAACATGTGGATTACAGAACTTGCAGTTAGCTCCTGTAAGGTGGTCCTATGTCAGTCTGCACTGGAGCTCCCTCTCCCTTTAACCTCCCTGTTGTACTTCATAAACCTAAACGATCACATTTTCTTGTGCTTATCTCCAGTCGCCATGTTGTTGACTCTGCAGTCTCACGCTGCCTCTGTCTTTTCTACCAATGAATGAACTAAATTTTCATTTAATCAATGTTTCATTCGTGATACAAAAGCCGTCACGTAAGCACCACTGTACCAATCTGTGCTTGTGTGAGTCAATAAAGTGAAAACAAACGCACACTTTATGATAATGTTGCAGTTTGTGTGAACATCCTTCAGAAATGTTTGTGTCTTGCACACTATGCTGTGTGTATATGTGCTAGTCTCCTGTTTGATTGCCTCGGACGCTATTTGCTGCTACTGTTACTGTAGTTCTAATAATACTAGCCAGTCTGCTGGTGCTAAAGCAGCCAGCCAGGCGACATATTAGGGCAGGGCTGAGCAGCTTCTGACTGGCAGATAGACAGCTGCTGGCTGTATAGGTCAGGTTACAGATGAGCGAGACCGCATAAGAAATGTAAAAATAAACAGGGAGAGAGAGAGAGAGAGAGTAAGACAGAGAGATAAAGTAACAAAGAGCAAGGGAAGGAGAGAGCGAGTGAGCGAGCTGGTGTGGAAAGGAGCTGATAAGGGGAGAGAGAGGCTGAGACAAACTGAGCACAGAGATAGAGGAAGACGTATAAAGTAGGTACCTTGAAGAAACAAAGGGCCGGGGCGACACAGACCATGAGAGAGACTGACAGAGAAAATACGTTTACCTGTTTTTTGCACTTTTTTTCTCTCCGCAGTCTTATCAGCTGTGTGTGTGTGTGTGTGTGTACAAACGCATTTTCTGAGGCAGCCATCTTTGCAATGTGTTTTGTGTAAAACTAGTCTCAAATTTTGTCAGTGTTAAGTTCAATCATCCGGCACATTCCACCACCGACACAAATTATAGGAATATATGAAGTAAATTATAAAATATGAACTTTAAAGCGGTGATGCTGTTTGGTTTTGTCCTCTGGGCTGATTTATTCACTGACCCCGGTGCACCAGGTTGAATCCTCACTGGGCAGAAAAAGTTTATATCTTTGAGATGAGTCTGATTTTTTTGAGCTGTAAACCTACCAGATAGGTTTGAGGAGGTACAAATTCAAACAGACATGTCATTGATTTAAATCCTCAAGAACATGCAGGAAATAAAAGAAGCAGCGGTGTGGAAAAGGACAGATTTTCCACTACAATCATACTTTTTGAAAGAACTGGAGCCACGAGGGAGGAGCTGGCTGTTACCTGTGATATGAACTGTCTCTTTTTAAAGATGATGTCAGTTCTGATTCATCCTCTGGCTACGGCTATGGTCCAGCTGGGGGCATTTGTTTTTGAGCGGTGCAGTACAGGCTTTTGTCCTGATCATTTTCTCTTCTGCTCTGACACAACTCAGGGCCCATCAGTCATCAATGATCCCATCACATATGATCAGCTTCAAGAGGAAGAGCACTGGGCACTGAGGGGTTGACGGCTGTTTCTATTCAAATTTTTTCAGTTTTTTTCGTTTCATTATAAAACTACACTTGGACTAGGTAGCGTTCACACTGTCAACAGAATGTATCTGTTTCAGGCAATCTGATCTTAGGTGTTCAGCTCTAAGTTAAGGTGTAAAAGGACACTTTCACACACGAGCACGTTGACACATTTATCGAATGAAGAATTAATTAGTAACCATTATGTTAAAAATGACATCACACAAGTAGTTACTTATGAAATCAAAACATAAACATGATTTGCGGGCTGCATATTCTGGCTGTACTATTGTTGTCAGTTAGATCAGTGTTTCAAATGAACATGATTCCTTAGTCTCTGGTGACATTGTTTGATTTTATGATTACTTGCCATACATTTCTTACATACAGTTCCTTTAACACTGTCAAATTACAAAGATGGAAAAAAACAACCTTTTCTTCACTTCCTCACACGCTGATATTAGTTTATCTTAGTTTAGTTACATGATACCATTTTCCAAATGTTGTAAAATCACATTGTTTTTGTGGTGACAAAAAAATACCATCTAAAACATGACACACAGCATTTAGCAAACTGTTGTTCAACATTGTTAATAAACTTCTTTTTTCTGTCTTTAAAATACTATCTTCAGACAAACACAGAAAATGAGGTTATTCATGTTTTAATTCCTCAACACTGCAGGGTCAGTTCACTCCTGTTCTGTCTACATTGAGCAACCTTAATTGCCCAAACTAAGAGAAACCACTTGGTACATACAGGCACATGGGCCCTCTGGGTTTAGATGGAGATAATAGAGTCTCTGTGTGTGGGTGTGTGTGTGTGTGTGTGTGTTCTTGTTCATGTGTGTAGCAACTGTGTCAATATACAGTGTGTGTGTGTGTGTGTGTGTGTGTGTGTGTGTGTGTGTGTGTGTGTGTGTGTGTGTGTGTGTGTGTGTGTGTGTGTGTGTGTGTGTTCTACATAGTGTTTTATTTGCAGTCATGTGACTAATTATTCATAGCAGCTGATGAAATTTTTTCCCGCAGATTTCACCTGCAACGGAGCGTACAACATGTTTTAATTGACTCAAATGCTTTATGGTTTAGTTGATCATCTTCCCATTGACCCCGGGAGCTCTTCATCTCCACCAGCCTCTTTGTTCACTCCCAGGAGAGCTGACTTCTGCCGTGTGCAATATATCCACGAGACTCTGAGATCACATTCAGCTGATATTGAGGTCACCTATAGTGAAGCGCTTTACATACAGTGGACGGCTGATATAAGCCCTGGCTTCATCTGTTATGTCATATCAGCAGGGTAGTACATTTTTTACCATCTGACAGCTCTGATACAAAACAATCTCAGTAGTGTTTATTTAAATTCAAGGTTATATACAGTGTGCTGCATTGCTGATCCATCCATCTCTCCATTACCGTCCCTCCCCCCCTCCAGCTCTCCCTCTCTCCTTGATTGAAAGCTTTAATACCTTGATCAAATCAAAGATACAGGCTTCTGCAGCTGTGCGGGATGCATTTCATATTGCATTTTAATCACACATCTATTGATCTTTATTTGCTTAACATGATGATCATTGCGAGTGTGGTGTCACTGATAGCATATGGCTTCCTGGAGTAGGACCTCTCTCGCTAATCAAAGCCATCTGCATGTCAACAATTGTATCCAGGACCTGGCAGCAGGTTACCGTGGCCTTCAGTGGCACACTACCAAGGAGCCATTCAGACGGCACCATAGTATCAGGGAATATTAATTAAACTCTGTGAATGTGTCACACATTCTAAGCTTCAGAGATGAACATTGTTTTGATATCTCTGTGTGCTGCGTATACACATGGGTCAGTACAGTTGTTGTCCCTCTTTCTTTTTTTCTTTTTTTTTTTTTTTTTTAAAAAGCTATCTGCGATCACACCCAGGCTGAACTCTGGTGTAACGTCACACCCACACTACTTTTAATACCCAGGCATGGGTGTTTTGGCAGGTCACCAGTCAAAGTCCCTAACAGGGACACACTGTCTTCATTTTAGATATTGTTGCATCAAAAACATTGGTGCTGAAAGGATATCAGAGCAAAAATTAGATAAGATCTGACAATCTGAAGACTGAATGGCTGTCTGTGTCACAGGATTAACTGGATTGATGTCAGTGTCACATTGTTTGTTACCTATCCATCCATCCATCCATCCATCCACCTTCTATTCTGCGGTCTCCTGCAATCTTTCTGTCTCTGCCTCTCAGCAGCAGAGTCTGCGTCTCCCCAGCACAAACGTGTCAGCTGGAGGTGTCTCAGCTTTAACTCCCCTGCCACCGGAGCTGAGGGAGCTGCTGCGCCAGCGTCTCGGGGCGCTGGAGACCCAGCTCCTCCGGAAGGTGGCTGAGCTGGAGGAGGAGAAGAGCCAACTCTACAACGAAACAGCGGCCCACCGCCAACGCACAGAGAGTGCTCTCAATTCCCTCCTGGAGAGGATCACTGAGCTTGAGAAAAGTAAGTGATACAATGGGTGCTGTGAAATTTTGGCTGGATGTGATGGCACTTTTTTTGTCCGCCAGATTTAGCACTAATTAGTCAATCCCCGTGCAAATTTCTGATGATGCAAGTAAAAAAAAATAAAAAACTCTTAACATAGTTTTTTTTTCTCAGAGCCATTCTCCAAGCAGCTCCAAGTCTTGAAAATAAGGCTTGGAAAGCAACACTGAATACTTCATTAATTTAAGGAATATTAGAGAGATGTCCACACTCCGGGGTATCACTTTGATGGTAGAAGTCAAAATAACACAAATAACTCAGCCTCAAGGGAAATAGTTTTAGAAGATTATCTCAACGCTCAGTGGACGTTTCCTGTAGTCACGTGTCCCTTGAGGTTCAGCTGATTCAGCCTCACTGAGGTTACAAGCTTCAGATTATGGAAACAAGAGTTAATTGATTCGATGTAAAAGAGGTGAAAGCAATAACACTCAGTGATCCTTACTGAGTTCAAATATCTCAAGATGGCCAAAGTTTGTTGTGTTGTGTCATCAGCTGGAGATGTGAAGTCAAACAATAATAACCTTGTAATGAATTTGTAACAGGCCCTGGATGTCTCCCCACTCTGGGCTTACAGTAAAGTATGTTAGGACAGAGGCCAGCACCTCATCATCCTGAGAACTTTGAACTAGAACTTTTGGAAGAATCATATGAACGTGGAGCTCAAAGTCGGCAGGAGACGGCTCTTCCCGAAACACATTTCTTATTATATTTCTTTCCTTCTCTTCTATTGGATTAAGCCGTGGCTCAAAGTCTCTAGAAGATATGTAGAGGGCCCCTTGAGCCGGTATGAGTCTGTATTATAAACCTTCCAGTGTTACAGCTGCCTCATATACTGCGAGAGATGTTGGAAGCTCCATATACAAACAAAACTGTGGTTCAGCCACATTAAAATATGCAGCATGTTTCCTCTGTGAAAAGTAGTGCATGTGTGGTAAACTCTCAGCAATCTCTGTCTTGCTCACGCATGATCTAGCATCCATGTTTACACCGTATCTTACTCATTTATTATTAACTATCTTTTAAATATTAAAACTCATGTAATCTTTCTTTAACTGACAAGCAGCCACATCCTTTACAAACTCTAACCTTTTGCTACAACTGACCCACTACAAAAGCTCAGGGTCAACTAAAGCAGCAATGCTTGGTAATAACTATTAGTTCTTTATTTTTGTACTCACAGTATTTGCCAACTGTGTTGTGGTGGCAACATAATCACTGGCTGGATTATGGTCATTTTTATTGATTTAATAAGAGACCACCAGAGACCAAAATTTGCATCCAGTTGTTTAGGTAGCAAGGCCCTTTTCATTAAGGCTGAGCAAAAATTGTTTGGTTAAATGTTAATAAATAGGCCTATGTCTTCGTAACGTCACTGTGATTTTTTTCTTCAGTTAACCAGACTATGATCATTTTATGACCCTAACTAAGTGCTGTGGAGTATCAACATAGCTACAACATGACAAATACATGAAATAGGATGTCCTTGTCGGTCAATAGAAAATCTAATGAGGAACATATTTTCTATTTGAAAGTCATACAAAAACTTTTTTTCTATGACAACATTGTACTCGCCCACAATCAGGCAAGTCTGTGCTGGTACATTAACGCTTGAACTGAAGGCTTACAGATTACTTTAATGTGTGAGCGCGTTAATTTACACCTCAAGATGATGGAAGTTCCTGCATACTTGGTTGTAAACCAAATTACTGAACAAATTAAAAGTTTGACCTGGTGACAAAGTTACTGCAGTTCACCCTCTAGAGAGTGACTTTCATGTTGATACAAACCACAATTGTCAAGCCAATGGTGGTGCTGGAGGACAAGTCAGGCAATCAGAAGGCAAAAGCAGATTCATCCTTTGAGGATCATGAATGTCCATGAAGAGGTAGCTAAGACAGGCCTATATCAGTTTGGACCAAAGTGGTAGACTGAGGGACTTGCTGCAGGCCTGATGTCACATTTGCAGTTGATGACCAAAGACCAATGTGCTTCTTCCAAGTGATCCTCACCTTCATCCACGCCCTCCTTTTCTTCACCTTGTGAAGTGTTATCCCAAGTCTTTCCTATGATTGCCACTACTATCTTCAAACATATCTCCCTCATTTCTTGGTTGTATCAAGTCTTTAAAATGTGTAATCTTTATCCATACACAGGTAATAATGCCTTCAAGTCACCTGAGGATTTCAAAGTGTCCCTCCCTCTTCGTACCAACTACCTGTACGGCAGGATCAAGAAGAGCCTCCCAGAAATGTACGCCTTCACCGTGTGCATGTGGCTCAAGTCTAGTGCCAGTCCCGGCATAGGAACCCCGTTCTCATACGGCGTGCCAGGCCAAGCCAATGAGATAGTCCTCATCGAATGGGGAAACAACCCTATTGAGCTCCTAGTTAATGATAAGGTAAGTCCATAATGAGAATCACTCTCAGTCACTGGGATTACTATTTCATTCTGTCCAGATTTACCGAAGCGGGAAAATGCATTGTGAGTCGGAAGCTCAGAAATCATTTATTATTTGCCTGGCAACACTGCTGGCTGTAATGATGACAGTAAACACAGATCAGAGCTGACTCTAATTAAATGCAAAGAATGCATGAATATGTTTACGGTGGCTCGCGCAGTGGTGAGAAACAAGCAGATAGTTACTGTATATACATGTGAGCGCAATAATGAGACAGCTGAGAGGAGATTCACTGACCATCAGCTCTGCATATTTAATTCTGTGCCTTATAAACATTTAATATCATTGACCCACATTCCACACGCACCCAAGAATAACAGAAATTCATTAGAGGACTTGTGCTGCCATGTGTGCTCATTTGAAGCCCTCGTCTTCTTTGCTTTCTGTAGACACCATGTTGTAGCTACACAGCCACATACTGAGTTTGAAGTCAGCTGTGGAGATTTGATTTAACACAACAGGAAACAAAGTGGTAGACACATACATGAATATTTTATGGCATTTAGTCTTAAAAGGAAAGAATTCTAATTGTTATGTCGATTTAAGACTTCTTGCTTCCTCATGGCACAGCTGCTTCTGCAGTAGTGTAATTTTGGATATGGGGGAATTTTTGGGAGTTCTTCTTCTCTCTTGTCCCCCACCAGCCCCCCCACTGCCTTGTTTACGTTTGGTGTTATTGGCACAGGCAGGTCTCCTCACAGCTTTCCCCTTCACCATGCATTATACATGTGTTCAAGCCAGACGATGACAGAAAGACTGTGGGAGAAAGGGATGAGTGTATGAGGGTGAGACAGAAGAAAATGGAGTAGGAGAGAGAAAAGCTGCAGAGCTTACGAGGCGATAGAGTGCTGAGAAGAGGCAGAGAGGGGAAAGGAGAGAAAGATCAGAAGATGCCAGAAAGAGAAATGAAGTTATAATGTACTGAGAACTAAGAAAGAAAGCAACAGAGCATACGAGTGCAAGATGGGGAAGAGTGAGATGAGGATGGTGAATATGATTACCATATGTGCAGTAGCACATCCATGTGTTGAACTTGTTCACAGTGATAACAGGGTCCACTGGGGAACATTGTTTATGCTGTTCATTTGGCTGCATACAGAGAGGGAAGCAGAAAACTGCCTCAACAGCTTTCTTCTTCCCTCTCAAACAGGGACAGAGATTCTTTGTTGTTCTTCTTATTCATCTTTGTGCGGCAAAATTGTCAATGTCTCATGATTTCCAACATCCAACTCAAATTCAGTAAATCATGCTTGTGGCTTCTCCATTTTCCAATCCAATATGACTGCCAGGAGTTTAGTCTGTATTGGATTCAACTGGTCTTGTACAACATTAACTCAGAGTTCTTTTGGCAAGTGTGCGTGTGTAATCTGATGCTCCAGGCTTAATAAATCTGGTGTCATCTGGAATTGCGTTTTCCAAATTTTACACAGACTTAAGGCGACTCTACAGCGACCCTGAAAGCTCAACACACAGCGACTCGGTACAAATTCATGAACAGCTTCTTCAGCTCGATAACACATGAGATGCAAATCTCCCAACACCTGTAAATACACCAATGATGCAGAATCCAACACAAAAGAAGTGTTTCCAGGGAAACAAAAAAGTGTCAGACTATGGGCCACGCTTTTGTTTATTGCTTCTTGACTTTAGAAGTTATGAAGATGATTTCCTCTCTCATTATACCTGTTGTTAATAAACCATCAGTATCACATTTAAATATTATTGTGTGAATACACTGTTAGTCTTAGTGTTCAGCCACTTTTTGTGTTTCCATAAATTAATTTCTCTGCTTGTGTTTTCTTAAATGGCCGTGCACTGAGATCTCCAGGCTAACTTTCAGCTCTGTGCAGAATTTCTCAGAATACCAATCCAATTTCACACAGCCCAGTTCAACCTCATTTCTTTTCCAACTCATCAGCATTCATCACTTTTTATCATTCGAGGTTGAAAGCAGTGACTTTTTCCTCTTCTTGCACGACCTTCTGAAAACATTTTACACTTATTTGCAGAACCTTATCTCCAGCCTTCCCGAGGTAGAGAACAAACTGTCCTTTAAACCATGAGTTAAACACATAAAAGGCCTTTTTCTTCCATAATGGACATTTTGACATGTCACAGCAGGACAAGCACTGATGTAGTGACCGACACCTGTATGATAGGTGCCGGTTCCAAGGTATTGGTATCACAAATGTGACCTAGAATAAAGACACGCCTGTGCTTTTCCTCCTATTACAACTCAAAGTGTCTGCACTGCAAGCGGCCTATAGGAAACTAATCAGTTCTACTATGAAATCACTGTACAATTGTACTTTTTATGATTTGCAAATGAGATCATTTGTAGTCATTTGAACAAGTGAGTCATAGTACAGTAGTGTGTTCCCTCTGGATATAATGTGTATAAAACATTATAATGTATCTGTCATATTTTCAGTGTTGCTAAAATATGTGACAAGGGTTTGTTTTTCATTTGAAGTGATTCATTCTTTGAACGGTCAAAGAAGGTTAGGGTACACCAACTAAACATTCTCTGTTGTACCAGGAGTGTACAAATGCCACCTGGCGTCCTTAACCATTTCAGTAGCTTTTTTAATTGCAACTGACTTGAATCTCATCTTCAGTAATTCTTCCCATCTTTTTAGTGTTTTCTTGTATCTGAAGCGATGTCTGTGGTGAGATCTGAATGTGAAGTGAGTCTATGGGCTCCTAATAAAAGGGCTAATTAGTTACACACTCACAGTCTTATGTGTTGCATTGTATCCTCAGGGGACTATGATGTCACTGGTTGGTAAAACAACCAGTTGTTTTTTCTTTGATCCTCGAACAAAGCGCAAAAGCATAAGAGGACAGTGTTTTGCTATTAGCAACCCTGCTGCTTTGAAGGATGTTTTATCCCTTGATGTCACCTGGGTAATCTAAATTTTATATGTCGCATTGGCTCATCTGGAGAATTCTCTGCAGAGGCCTGCCTCTTTGAAGCCCTAACCCTCCTAATTGCTTTCCTTGTTGTTAACGTGTTGAAGTTTATCTCAAACCTCTTTATGCCGCCC
>OMNW01004985.1:24026-43901 GCA_900303245.1 Selene dorsalis | reverse complement strand
TCAACAGCATGTTTAACGAGTGTGTTGGTCATGTAAAGTGTAAGGAAAACAGAAGAACACCTGTTTAAAGCTCTTCACTTGTGATAAGATCACCTCAGACATATAGTGTACCAGGACTGAACAGGCCTTTATGTGGTTAGTACTGTACTGACAGTAGGGGGCAGCAGAGAGCAAAAAGTGTGTGTATCCAGGAAATACTCACACAATAAGTTTTTCCGCACATTTTTCCCATATTGTCATCTTTCTGACGACCACTCTGAAACTTGGAGAAAAGCATAAACAGCCTCTAGAAGCCATTACAATGAAAATATGGTGAGGACCGGCCTAAATGTCCTCACTTTACAAAATGGTCCTCACCCCAAAGGTTTAAAATTCACACCTGTCCTCACAATGATAGGAGTACACACACACACACACACACACACACACACACACACAACACTTTGTAATCCAAATTATTGCTTTAAAGTGTAAACATTTCCATGTTTCTGTCAAAAGCAAAACTATTCCAGCATACTGTATGCATGAGAATCTCTGACTTTGTTTGCTCATCTGGATGTGGTTTTATTTGTTTGTCTTGTGTGAGTGACTGCCACAATATTTCAATGAGCATGCATCCTTCAGAGAGCACAAAAACTACAGCATAAGTGATTTGTGTTATTGCCTGAAGCACTTGCACACAAGAGGGCACAGAGAGGTTAAAATTAAACCAGCGGGAATACCGCCTGAGGTTGTAGAAAAACAGTCACTCACAAAGCTCCAATAGAGGCTATTGTTAGCTGTTGGTCACGGTGGTCATTTATGCATGCAGGCATTTGCTCGCTCAAGTTTGGTTTTCATAATGCATTTGCTCTGCTGTATATATAAATACACACTAGCACACACACATAGTTGACATGTCCATTTACACTTTAACATACACACTTTGTAGTTTTATCATTAAAATCCAAAAGTCAAAGGTGGGAAATGAGAAAAATTATGTAACTTGAATTAGCAATGAAACAATTCACATGTGATCTTCTTAACCTAAAACAAAGAAGGTAATGGCCAAATAATGAAAACATGCTATGATACGCAGCGCAGTCTGCAGTAGTACTAGAGCAAATATTTGTTTTTTTTACATTCGTTTTTTTGTTTGTTTGTTTGTTTGTTTGTTTTTTATGTGTGAGCGATGTTCTACAGCACATTGCCAACTTCTATACAAAGAATAATAATTAGAGAATAATTTTTCCTTCAGTCTGGGAGATTGCTGTATTTGAATTTTATGTTGTTGGTTCATTCAAAGAAAAAAAAAACCTGCTTGATATTGAAATGAAATGTAATATCATTTGAATTTTCATACCACATCAGAACTTTTCAGCATTCTGCTGCAGTAATCAGACACAGGTGTTGTTGAATTTCATCTGAAGTACACGGATTAAGAGCTTAACATTTCCTAGGTTTCCCCTCACATCTCTAGCGTTTAGCGGTTTGGGGAAAGACTGGATGTTCTTGTAGTGTCCCAGTTCTTTATGGTCAAAATGCACAAAATGCTAAGCTGTTTCTTTCACTGCAATGGGCCATCACTCAAATATGAGCCAAAGATCAAAAAGGAAATACTAGCATCAGAGGATACCAATAATATCTAATGTCTAAGTACCACACAGGGCTTTATTTGGCCCTGTTTTTTTCAGCTTGAGGTTAAGTCTCTGTGATTAATGACTGATGTTGAAAGTCAACCAGTACACCTCGGATGAAAAAAAAAAAAAGATCAGAGGGGATTTATCCTTGCAGCAGTAAACAAGTTTGATTTGAGGTAAAGTGATTTCCATTCAGAGATTTCTTTTTAAATTGCACCAGCCTTAAGTTTGTTTTAATCTGAGCCACGTGAGGCCACTCGCTGTAAATTAATGGCGCTGTGGCAAGCTCTAGTTCATCACAAGGTTGGTCATGCATGGCCTGCAGGGCTGTAGAAACCCACCGCCTGTCTGATCCCCACACACTCCACCATTACCCTCATGTCTGGTCTGCTCAGCTTGAGAAAAGCGCTCCTAAAGAGTTGGTCAACATGTAATTTGTGTGAAAGGGTGTTTATTTGTGTTTATGTGTAATGCATGTTTAAGTGGTGAAAGGCCCTTGTGGATGAGAGCTGTCTCATTATAAGGGTGGGCACACACTTTTTCACATTAATGAGAATGTTTTCTGTATTATCATTCATCACTGTGTCTGTGCTGGCAATTACAGAGGAGCGGTGTGCATAATGAGGACTGATTAATTAATTTAGGCCAAACAGGAGGGTTGGCTCTTTGCTAATTAGCATGGAGCATGGCTCCAGCAAGAGCCCAAGACAAGAGTTACAGCTGATAGCCTCACCTGTGCAGCAAAGCAAGGTAAACGGTTCACATGTTTATTTTAGAATTCAGGACAATTCCCACAAATGTTTTACAGTTCCATACAATTAGGAAGTCTGTTTTACAATGGTAGGTGTCCATTTACCTAGCAAGATTAGAAACCTGGTACAATTATACATATTGGGTTTGCAGAGTCCTCTTGTGGAGACTCTGGGCATTGCAGCAGCAAGTTCACTTGTGCTGGTACCAGAACTAAGTAGTTATTTGTATTTTTTACTAAACAAAAAACTATTTAAAACAGTAAGAGAAGCTGAAAGTGGTTGAAATATTCACACAGTAATGTTGCCTTTGACAGTTACAAGAGAATTTGTTTTAGCTTCTTCAGATTTGACTCAGCTTGACAGGTCAGTGAAGGTGACCAAATGCCTAGAGTCTTGCATAAAGCCACATCTGTCATCCCCTCAGGATAGGGCCGGTGCCATTAGTATGCAGCCAAGTTTTCAAGAAGTCCTCTTGCAAATGGTCACCTGAAACTTTGCAAACACCAAGCTTTTTCAGTGAAGGAGATATTTAATCAAATATCACAACTCTTGACAACAGCTAATCAATGTTACTCTGAGGAAAGAACATCAGGAGGTACGGTGTGAATATATCTTCAGAATATTAGTCATCAATGTGCAGCACAGGACAGAGAGTGACTGTTTTCTTTACCAGAGGGGAAACCATTTAAAAAAGCCATGTGGGGCGACATTTGGGTGAAGTGTTTGCCAGGTTACTACACAGACAGCAGCTGAGCGGCCTGTAGTGACTAACCATAGACTGCTGTGCAAGTCTGGTCTAAAGGCGCTGTTCGCTTGGCATTCTTCCGTGTTGTCACCAGGGTTTTGAATACATTTCAAACAGTGGAGCAAATGGATGGGGTCATTGGGAAAATTTACACCAAGGTAGACTGCAGCATTCGTGATGAGTTAACTGGGGAGACTGTTTAGGAAGCCAGACATCAGGAGAGGCTATAATGTGTCAAGTGGGAAAGCAAATGATTTGCTGTTGATGTTGACCATTAATCTGAGTCAACAGTGTTGGCCTTGCATCCTGTCCACAATCTGACCAAAGTTCTCGACTGGGAGTGACTGATTGACTGAAAAAACTTGAGTAGGTTTTTCTGCTGAGGAAAAGAGCGTCTGTCTTCTAATATTAATTTGGATATCAGAGGGGAAAAGGCAGAGTTTAGTGTTGCTGATGTTGCAGTAGCTGGGAGGGATGAAGCATGTTTTGCATAAAGATTCCTCCATGATGAAAACAGGAGGCACAGATTGTCTTGAGCTGCTTTGACTTCTGAAAAGATAAAGGCCTGAAAGCAAATAGGTGAGACAGTGTCTGTATATACAGACATACAACAGATATACAGTCGGCAAGAAATGATGAAGATCACCAATTCCATTGAGTTTTCCCTACCGGCCTATGTATAGCAATGCGAAGAAAAGAAGAATGGGTTATGGTGGAATGGTGAAAATAAGAACTAGATTCATGTGGAAATGTCAATGTGCTGTGAGAGAGACAAGAAATGGTACAAAACCTGTATAGTATAGAAAAGGAGAGATGCAGAGATTGGAGGCAATCATCCAGAAAGATTGGCAACTCACAGTACCGTGTGTCCGCCCCCCTCCTCCTTCCAGGATGGTCTGAATGCTGGGAGACCTTTGGCAAGACCTCGGGTGAAATACAGTGCAGTGATAAGGGTTAGCTTGAGTAGATAATAGACACTCCTGCTTTATTGTGACAAGGCTGAATTTGATGAGACTGACCAATTCTGCAGAGGGCTGCAGACCAGCTACTGCTACTCCAGACTAATAAGAATCACCATTTTCTGTCACCGCATCGCTGGAACTCTGTGTGGGCAGGGTGCATCTTAATCATGCCATATATTTGAATAAAGCCGGTACAAGCTTTTAGTGCGGAAACCTTGTAACGTGTTCCTCTCCATCCTCTTAAAACTTGTCTTTCCAAGAGGAACTTGGTCTTTGATAGGTCGTTATTGGGATGGTGTGGAATTTGCAACCGATGTTGTGCGTCAGGATAAGGTGGACTTTAATTCTCATCCAAACTTTGCCAGCGTCACATTACTTGTCAGCCTCAACTCGTTGTCATTGAGCTGAGTATACGGCTTGCGGGTTCAAGCATAAATATTTTATTAAAGTCGATAGTCAACTTAAATAGGTAAGATTTGTTTGAAGTGCAGGTAATTAAATGTGAAGTGGGTGCATTTCTTGACTGCAGTTTGTTTCTTTTCATAGGTTGTATTGAAATTTTGCTGTGAATAATAGACTGTGGGGAGGTAAACAAACATTGGTCATTTGTTTCCTTTCATCATCATAAAACTCTGTCAATCACTGATAAAGCAGCCACATCACAGACTCCTAGAACTGTGAGTGTTTCAACAAAGCTATAACACACGCTGCACATTCACATCTGTTCGGCAGTCTAATCCCTGATGGTCAATATGAAAGAAACAAAAGAAGCCGCCTGTGCATCTGCATTTCACATTTTGCCTTCTTGAAGTCAGAAAAAGAAAAACACGTAGCCCCTCGCACTGTCCCATATTGTGTGTCAGACAGGTGCGTCAAATCAGTCAGAGATCAATGTGAACATAGAAACAGAGCGTTAAGAGAGCTTATGCATGGAAGCCTTCCAACATCCACTTGCTTATATTTTAGGAAGTGGCAAAAACAAAGTAGGAAGATCAGAGAGTGGAAAAAAGGAAAAATGTCTAGAGAATAGAATTTAAACATGAGAGGATATAATGTTTTCTTTATTTGTGGGATCACAACCTTTCTACTCAGATACTCAGAGGACCGTAGTGACTGTTTTCCTCATCTTTAAAACATTATGCAGATGAGATTTTATTTTTCCCTACATGGAGACACTTTTATGATGATGCATCGTTGTGCTGTGTTGTAGACTTAGCATTTATATTTATAGTGCCGGGCAGAAGTTTGGACACACTCTCCCATTCTTTTAAATGTGTCTAAACTTTTGATGTATGATCCAAAATATTCTTAGTTTGTGTTTTTTTCTGTTAAGAAAAGTGTGTATTGTAACGTATTTTTACACCATATCAGTATAAATGGGATTATTAAAGTTCTTTTGTTTGTGCACAATATGTTTTAAGGAGATGCTTTCTTCACTTGGTTTATGGATTAATTTCAAATTATGCATCACGTGTGTTTCCACTCGGTGGTGTAACCCTATTTAGATTTTTTTTATTTTGTTTGTCAGTTCTTTGTTAGGATGTAGAGGTGTTTGAAGCCTTTCTTGACAGTCTGACAGCTCTATGAAGTCTGTTTCTAAGTTAGTGTTGATTGCGCTGTGACCTCATTGATTTGAATCTCCTGCCACTCTACGTATGTCTCTCAGGAACTGTGTGAACGGGTCAAACTTTTCATTCACAGACACAGAAAGACAAAGACTGCATCAAAGTGCGCAGCTCTTGCTTCCCTTTGTCTGTGATATAAGATTGCAAATCCACGCAGATGGTTTATTTTGGTTGCTTTTGAGTTTGACCTAATTAATTATGCTAATTTGCATAAACATTTGTCTTTAAAAAAAGATCGCAAATCAGAAACAGATAACATGAGAACACATATTTTCACAGTTTTAAAGCAAATGACTGACAAAGAGAAGATGTTTTGTTCACAAATTTCAACTTTCAGTTTAGAGAAAGTATTGTTTACCATTCAAAAACAGTGCTTTATTAATTGCACAAATGAAAAATAGTGGTGGAGAAGGTAATTTGAGGGACAGGTGATTCATAGCAACAAAATGTGGCTCCCTGATGTGTGTGATGGCACTGTGCTAATTATCACTGTTAAGCTCTATTCAGCGCAGCTTGTGAATATTAACAATCATCCAGCCAATCTGCAGAGCTATTTTGATGCCTGCCTAAAGGCACATAAAGAGCAACTAGTTCCCCCTGCTTATTATATCAGCAGGGAAATACAACTTCTGCAGCTTATTACTTTTAACTCCATTCAACGTCCCCGGTGTGCGAATAAATGTCAAGCTTTACCGACGCTCTATAAAGAGGGCAAGGACATATGAATCACCAAATGGAAAAGGTTAATGCATTCTTAAGTTAATCATTTTCAGCAGAGATTCTATCAGACTGTCTCAGCTGCCTTAAATATTACAGTGGACTGTATGTTTTTTTTGTATAGGCCTAGTCATCTAAAGAATGTTATTATATTATGCTCATATTTGTGCATACACACTTAGGTACATATTCATGGGAGCGATGCACAAGGCAGAGTCATACATCATGAATTATTTAGTGTTTACTTCACGTCAGATTTATCCAATATAAACAGAATTAATATTTTCCAACTGCTGCTGACATTGCCTTATGTCATCAGCTTCTGCTTTCATCAGCCAGAGAGTGTAGCAGTCACTTAACTGTTGAGTCTGAGTAAGATACACAAGCAAACCTAACACATAACCACTGACATGAGACAAGTGCTAGAGCTGTGCACTATATGACAGCCTTCATTCATATCATTAGGAGGAAATGTAACCACTTTTTGTTTGTATATCCCAGGCTCCACGTGGGTAAGAACGACCTGCTGACCTTCTATGATGGCGATGACCTCACAGCCAACATCCTGGGTCAATACAGCGGCACACGGCCACGTTTCAAGCTCTACACGTCAATGGCTGATGTCACCATTCAGTTTCAGTCAGATCCTGCCACCAACATCTATGGATACAACAACGGCTTTGTAGTCCACTTCTTTGGTAAGATGGGGATTGTATTTATTTTTTTGTTTCCTTTAAAAGTTATATAATATCTGCCAGCTCTTCACACAAAAACAAATGCTTTGTCTGCATTTCTGCATTTATGTATAACATGGATAACAGCAAATTAGTTAACATTAGCATGTGCACTGCATTCGTCTCAAATTAAAGCAGACATGTCATTTTATGGACCCATCAAGTTACATACACATAGATGTGAGTCAACCTGGAGCTCTTTAGTAGATCTCAGAAAAGCCAGAACAGTACTGGCTCTGGTCTGATCTCTTTATCTGTGGTCGTGTAGCCGAAGAATGTGATTTCTGCAGTGACAGAAATTCTGGTGGGCTGCTTTCACCTAAACGCCTTAAACTAGACTGTTTCATCCCGCTCTCTAAATATGGAAATTGCCAAAGGTTTCACAGGGAGGGACTGGCATGCTAGCCCATAATCCAGCCACCAAAACAAGGAACAGAGAAATATATTCACTCACTCTCACTATGATTGCATTTTGCATTGAAGACCTAATTCTGGTGATATGTGTGGAACATAAAACATCACTCATATCTGAAACCCAGCAGTTTACCGTTTAGGAAAAAAATTTTGAGTTTCTTACATTGCGTCCTTGTGTGTCTGTTTTGAGACTTGCGCCAGGTACCTAGGATTAGATAACACCAAACACAGAAACACAATAATAGGGATTACTTCAACATCAGCTGGTTTTGTCCATTGCTTTGTGCTCTTGGCCATGTATACTGCATTTAGGGCAGCACAGACTGACTCGTGCAAAACCACATGCTATGTTCCACCCAGTAAACATCACAAGGTTGTATTTACATTTTGCTTCCCAGCCACTGCTGTTTAGTGCACACAAAACAGACAATATAGCAGTAGTATTCATTGCCTGCAGAGGAAGTTGTTGCATATTAATGCAGGGATTTCCTGGAGCAACAAATCATGCATCCCTTTACGATCTAGATCCTGTATTAAGAATGAAAATGTAATATTTATCATACAAGAAAATTTGACATTAAATTATTTCTGCACTCCCGGTACAAATGTCTTTTTTTCACCACTTTTGGAATTAATTTTTTTCCAATTTGTTTTTTTTCCTCTCCTACCAACACAAACGATTCGTTGTGGTGCATCAACAGAGGTGCCGAGGAACGATACTTGCTCTGAGCTGCCAGAGATTACCAATGGCTGGAAGAGCACATCCCACCCAGACCTGATCCATGGCACCGTTGTCACCTACCAGTGCTACCCTGGATATGAGCTGGTGGGATCAGAGATCCTCATGTGCCAGTGGGATCTCTCTTGGAGCGGCGATGTGCCGAAATGTGAAGAAGGTGAGAGGACGCACTCAAAGCAGCATGGACAGAGTTTATGAGAGTAAGACCTCACCTGTCAAATTCTCCCTGAACCTTTGCTGTAGGTAATATATTGATCAGACCAGATTATGTAGTAAAATTCTTATTTGAGCCAATATTCTTGTTTATTTCTTTTCTGTTTTTATTTTTTATTTTTTTCAGATTTCCAGAATAGCTGTTAAAACATTTTAGTTCACAGTACTCAACAGTGTACGCAGTCCTCAGCAATCTCTGATTTTTACACATCAAAGTCTGTTTACAGGTCTTGGAGAGGAGTTCTGCATAAGTAATGTCACTTGAGTCAATGTTGGTTTGGGCTACAAGTTTGAAAATGATGTGTGTGTGGCCTTAGAAAGAAGTGAAGTCCTCTCTGCTTGAGGTCAATGGCAGGCAGTGGCAAGTAATGTAAATGTAATGTGAAAGTAATATAAAAACAATAGTGTAAATACTTCTATGTTATTACTCTTTTACCACCACCAATGACAGTGGTGACAAAAAAATTTGTTTTTGTGATTCATGCCAGTTATGTCGTGTCGTGACCCTGGGAATGTGGAGCACAGTCGTAAGGTGATCACAGGCAGCCGCTTTGCTGTTGGATCCACGGTGCAGTTTATCTGCAACAAAGGCTACATCCTGTCTGGCAGCGGCCTCCTCACCTGCTACAACCGGGACTCAGCCACACCCAAGTGGAGTGAGAGGCTGCCAAAGTGTGTCCGTAAGTTGCACAGTTCACACTCATGCACACACCCATGCTGTAAAACTAAAACAGATTAACTGTATTATTTATGTTTCTGTATACTAAATAAAAGCAAAAGCTCTTGTGGCTGGACCACCAGCCCTATAATTAAGATTGACACTGACTGACTCTATTTCCACCACTGGTCCTTGGCTGACCTTTGGTGGAAATAGTCAGTCAAGCACTCTACTGAGCTGTTTGGTTTCCCAGTTGCTCTTGAACTACAGAGAAGCAGAGCAGTGCTTCCAGTACACTAAGCCTAACATCAATTTTAACAAATAAACTACTTTCATTACTCGAATCAGAGTCAGAAATAACTAAACATCATATACAGCAATCAGGGAGAACAGGAAAGAGGGAGAGAGAGAGAAAGAGTTCGTACTAACTGCTAAGAGCAATTCCACGTGTGAAACAGAGACACTGAACAGACAGAAGATGCATAAGAATGATTTTGTGAAAATAAAGATGTTGTCTGTCTCACAGCCGAAAAGTACGAGCCATGCAGAAACCCTGGCGCTGCATCCACCAGTGTACAGAGCTCTGAAAAGGCCTTTTACCAGGCAGGAGAGACACTGACCTTCTCCTGCCACTCAGGCTATGAGCTGCAGGGTGGAGCCACCATCTACTGTGTCCCCGGACACCCATCTCAGTGGAACAGCACGCCGCCTGCCTGCAGAGGTGAAACATCCGCACAAGTGACCAGACATTTGTGAATACAGAGTGATATGACCTATGTATTCACTATTGATTTGGTTTCTGTTTGTGAAAACATAGCCGTTGTACTTTTTAAAATGTGATATAGCTGTGGTCCAAATACTTACTAAACTCCAACTGTGTCTTCGTAGCATCATCCTCGACCCAGTATGTGAATGAGCGCAGGCTAGACGGTGAGCCACGTTTGGAAACTTTGTTTTATCATTGTATTTCTTGATATACAACTTGATATTTCAACAGAAACAATTCTC
Organism: Selene dorsalis; assembly: GCA_900303245.1. Classification (NCBI taxonomy): domain Eukaryota; kingdom Metazoa; phylum Chordata; class Actinopteri; order Carangiformes; family Carangidae; genus Selene; species Selene dorsalis. The sequence goes on along the minus strand of OMNW01004985.1, from coordinate 33,715 downwards.
ATCTTTGTGTTTTTTTCTCCTAGTTGTTAATAGGGATTATGGCATGGAGGGAACCAATATTGCACTTGCAGTTTTTATTCCAACTGCAGTCATCCTGGTAGTTGTCCTTGGGATTTATGTCTATGTTTCAAAGTGAGTTATAAATTCAGACTTCTGTTATTTTGTTTGCAATCGAATGATCATTTACAAGTTTCTCTTGTCTATTCTCAGACTGCAAGGAAAGTCCATCAGAATGCCAACATCCTCGCCACCATATGACAACATGACAGAAGAGTCAGCTTTCGATAACCCGATATATGAGAGTGGAGTAAGTACGGATGTCATGAGCATGCAAGATGTGGATTCACAGAACACCAGTGTGCTGTCCTGATCGTTTCCCATCTGGCCATCACCCTGTCATCATCTCATGTTTCACCAGCAGAGGGCGTCCTCCACCTCATTTCTCCTCAACAAATCACTCACAGATGATGTTCATGAGAATAAAAAGAGTGAAGACTTTCTCCTCTCAGCGCAGAGGTTGTTTGCATCCTGGATTTCCATTCTTCATCCACTTGGAGGACTGACAGTAGCACATTAACCTTCCATTATATCATTCACATTGTGATATGTTGTGTGTGTTATTCATGTCATATGCATGTATCCTGTTCCATGCTGCAACCACACCAGGCAGGTTGATGAGTTGATTTTCTAGTTTAACCTGCTCTGCACAATGCTGCTGTTCTTTTCTTATAGAAAAACTGTATTATTCTTTAATAGTTGTTTATTTTCACGCATCTATTGTAGTATTCTATAGCAATTATGTGATTTGGACAGGCTTCACTTTATCAGAGTGGGTCAATCACAGTAAAAGCAACTATCCAGTCATTATGAAATTCTACTGTAGCTTCCAGATTATTGTTTCCAATTCTCTGATAACTCACAACAACATGTAGATAATGTTTTGTGTGACTTGTGACTGTAAGGATGTGTGTGGATTTATTTTTCCTCTCATGTGCTGGTCTCACTTGTGAACGGCATGTCCTTACCCTGTTCCTCCCCTGCTCCTTCAGCACTGGCAGACTCATTCTCGATACTAGTCAGTCCGTCCACTTTGTCCACGTACTGCAGAACAACTATGAGGTGAGATTCTGAGAAAACATCCCACACACTGGGCTCTGACCCTTCAGCCACATGTTTTTGACCACCTCAGGCCTGCCACACATTCTGATCTGTATTTTTTTTTATCGATGAGATGTGTGACCTGATACTGATACAGCCTAAAATAATTTATAGAAAAACTATTTATTCTGTTTTGAACCCCCCCCCCTCCTTTTTTTTCATTAATAATAATACTAAATGATCACACAAAAGACAAATATAATCCCAGTGCAGAGCAAAAGGGGGGTTGGCAATTATTTCTCAGAATTTTAGATAACTATTTTTTGACAATGAATAATTATGGCAATTATCAGCTGTCCACCCTAAACTAATGCAGCAGCATTTCCAACAATGTCTTTTCTCATTTAATTATTTCTGCTTTTGTCACATTCATACTGAATAGCTGCAATTATATATTTGATGATAAATCATCAGATAACTAAAAGTAAATCTTTGTAATAAAGGTCTTTCCTTTTCGTACAGGCTTGTACAGGTTGTTTTGTATCATACCAGTAAAATATAAAGTTTATATTTGCTGTGTAATTCTAAAGATATTGATTGTACTGTGAAAGATGTAAAAAAAAATTGTATTTGAAATGTTTCTTTACAACACTACAATCCTCTTTCACTAATTTGTTTGTCTGGTCTTCACAGGACAAATGAAAAAGATTTAAGAGGTGTCCATTCAGAGACCTCAAAGCAAGATTTGCTCAGGCTTTGCCTTTATGGACCCTCTCTGCACTGCTCATCTTTTCCTCCAACCTATGCTTTTCTTTTTGTCTCCAACATATTGTTTTTTCTAAGTCCGCTTTTCACTGTACTGTAAATATGTCCTTTCCACAGTCTTATCTGTGAATCTGTGGGTCACCATGGTGATATTTTTATAAAGTCAAATGCTGATGACCGTTGGTGATTATATGTTTCCTGGTACTTTTTGAAGAACTAAGCAAGTAGCAGTTAGAGGTCAAGGGAGGTCGTGCTTTGATTGTTGAGATCTGTTGGATACAATTTTCCCATAACCCAAGATTCTTTGGAAAATTTATTTTGTGTGTGTGTGGGGGGTAGTTGTGGGGAGGCTGTGGGGGGGCTGCAGGGGGGGGTTGTATGCGTATGTGTGTATGAGTCTGCTATTTGTAAATAAACTGCCTGTCCAATATGAGTGCCTCACGACTGACTATAACCTGAGAAATCACATGTGGAAATGTTTGTAAATCTTTCATTCAACTATTATTTTGTATTTGACGTGCTCAGCACTCCACCTGTGCTCGGTCTTTTCTGTCTTGATTTATCTCCAAGAAATAATACCAAATGATGCCAGATATTTTGCTACTAGCTGATGAGTGGTTCCCACTGCATATAGCCTCAGAGGATTCATATTCTTATATGGGAGCCATCAGCTATGCATAACTTTGTTCTTGTCACACTGTCAAGTCCACCTCAAAGAATAAGTAGCAACTAGTATGTGTATGTTTCAAACTGTGGTTGCACCACAATATTCATAGATCCTGAGCTAAAACCAAGTGAAATCCAATGATAACAAAAATAAGAAGGTAATTAATCGATGCAGACTGATGAGCCAAGCATCAGATTGATTCCTGTGCTGCAAATCGATATGATGTGGATTTATTTTTTGCAATGTTGCAAAACTAATCCTGGTGTAACAGATGGGCTTTTTATTCTGTGTCACATTGTTGTGGTGTATCTGCTTGTGTTAAATTTGTAGATAGACCTCATATCCTTTGTGCATATCCTTCACACTCTAACAAATCTTTCTTTCAGCATCACGGCCGGTGCAACCACACCCAGGAAACCAAATCACCTTCAAATATCTGTAATCCTCTGATTAATAATAAAGTAAATTGTTGTTTAAAGTATTCTTGTGTCTGATTGTTGTACATTAATATTTGATGTACATAAGTTACACATAATATCCACATCAAATGATACTTTAATAGAGAGAGCTATCATCAATTTCACACTATTCCTTCTACAAATAAAAATTACTGCTGTAAAAAAGTAATCTATTGATCATCTCATCCATCCAATATTCAAGCGCAGCAGACATTAAAATTCACATTACTGTTCAGTTAAAACCTGTAGAAAATGTTTGGAATGGGGCACAAAATGAATTTGTCATATAATTATTTACCTCTAGATGGCAGCATGGCAACAAGTAGGCATTCACTAGGAGGCCTACATCTTTTCATGAGCAGTTTAGGCTACATACTGACAGGAAGCAGGAACCTGCCTTAATACTGCAAAGAACTAACAGTTCTGTAAAGTCTAATTCTCTGAGAATGGTTTAAAAGCACATGAAAAGTAATTAACAGCTATCCCATTAACCTTAATAAAATAAATAAAATCTTAAAATATAGGTTTTGGGGATCCATCCGGTGGTTAAGGCTTTCTGGATTTACTGTGTATATTTTTACCATATGATGTTATGCCTAGTAATAACAAGTAATAATCCGCTCCTACCTTATTACTGTATACTTGAACTGTATGCAATACAAGTCACAATATGTTGACCTGGAGAGGATTAGACGGTCCTGTCAGATTATTCTTTACCAGAGTCTCTGGCTTTTCAGTTTATTTTGCATTAAGCTAAATTACATACAATTTCTGTGCATTCAGCCATGGTTTTTTTTCTTGTCTGGCTGTGTTTCTACAGGAGCTGGTGTGTTTCAGTCAGTCTTTTGGGGGCAGTCACCCACGATTTTAGCTGAGCTTTCACTCTGATGTAGAGGAGACCAAGCAGCTTGAGCCATTAAAATGTAAATTTCTTGTCTAGGAAGTCTAGGAAGAGGACAACAACTGAAGATCTCCGAATGAGAAGAGCATTATAAGAGATCTAACTGCATTAACTAGAGAGAAATTTCAGATACAGATGTCTTGCCACTGACTATCGAGTGCTATTTGGAGCATTTGTTACTGAAATCATCTGGTAACAACTAATAACTTCTTACAAAGCAACACAGCGATTGGGTTGCTATGATGACATTATTTAATTACAATTATGTTTGCAAAAATTAAGCACTAACTTCTGTCAAATAACATTAACAGTGTTTTCTGTTTAATTGTTCAATTACACATCATAGTTTTACTCACCTGAGTGCAGATGCAGCAAAATAAGGACCAAGACTCAAGGGGTTGGTAAAAGCCAATAAAGGCAACATATAGTATACTATAGAATAGTATAGTAATTTTGAACAAACTGACTTAACATCAGTGTTTCAGTCACCACAATAACTGCCCTTTGTATGAGCTCTATTGTCATCAAAGTGGTGTTAGTTACATCATGGTACCAGCAGGTGGCATTATACTACCAAGTCCTCCTTCTGTGAGGGGTCAGCTGTGCATCAAGTGTATCATGACGACCATCTCCAACACTTATTACTCCCACGCTGCACTGGTGGTGGGCTCACAATTAAGCTAAAACGCCCCAACTCACAATCCAATAGAGACCAGGACATGGCAATTAACCCGCTAATTCAGCAGACCATTAGAGCTCCCTGACTGTCGGCAGCCCCAGAGCGTACAGTACGTTTAACATGGGGCTGTGGGATACATATTATGAAAGGTAGTTTAATGTAATGACCCTTTCATAGAGTGTAGTGGACAATATGCTTTAGTTGTAGTCAGGAATATTCAGCTTTGTATGCTCAGAAAAAACATGTGGGTGAACATATTCAGAGAAAGACAACAGAAAGGTCTGGAGTTGTAAAATTACTGGAATTAATGTAAGAGTTAAATGTTATCTATTAGATGCACAGCCACCAGCACAAATTGCTACTTGCTATTACTGAACACTGGCCTAAATATAACAGATACAACTAACTTTTTTTTCCCTAAAATACAAATATGTAGTTCAGTCAGATTTATCACGGCTTTGTCATTTTACCCTTAGGCCTCTTTCTCTTTTTACTTCTGTGTTTTTAGCTGAAACTGACAGACAGCTCTCTCTCTCTCTCTCTCTCTCTCCCTGAAGCATGATTCTATTAATCTGATTAACATTAAGCCATTAAGACATTGGAAGAGACGTCAGCTCAGAAATAGAACCTGAATTGGGTAAAGCTGTCTCACCCTTAAGAGGAAGCACCAGGTGCTGGAGAAATGAAGGTTTCTGCCAGGGGTGGCTGCTCCGTTGAGGCTGTGTCCCTCACATTACTGACCTTTGTTCACCTGCTGTAGATGGGCCACCACACTTCATTTTTATAGAAGACATGTCCGTGCACCAAGAAATACAGCAGCCAGATCACGTTATATATTTTAGACATTTATTGTCTCCATTCTTTTTAAACTTCTTAAACCATATGTAGCTTTTCATGGCATTTTTTGGTCAGAAACTGATAAATTTACCTTAATGTTAATTTTGTTTAAGAGGCCAGACAAATAATGTAATTTCACAACACTGAGACTGAACTCAACCAGGTGCTACTGGTAATCTACATATATCTTGAGTGAGTAATTGTACAGCTTGAAATTTGACTTTATTTGTAAGATTTTGTTTAAAGATTGCTGTTGCACTGTATTTGTTACAGAACCCGTGGGGTGGCGGTTGATGAGGGTGCAGCCAAGTCATAATCGCACACGCAGACAGGGCTTATTGTCTTTGTTACTACAAACTGCAGCCCCAGGAAACCATTTTGCACAAAACAAAGGGGTGAACTCTCTGCACGCCTCTCGTGTTGCTTGATGTGGCATAATGCCAAATCCCAATCTCCAGCATACATAGAGGGGTCAAGGCTTCCTTAATGCACTCTGATCACCAAGACTCATCTGAACAAAGAACTGTTTGAATCTGCTGTCATCTCCAACCTCCAGACTGACTACTGACATACTTGAGCTTGTACCGTATCTGTTTGAGCAGCATTGAATTACTTTTTTACCTTGATGTCCTTCTGTCTTCAAAGACAGGGAGACAGTTGACTATTGTTGTCAAAGGTGGCAATGTGCATAGAGACAGAGGGTATCACATGGTTTGTGTAAGTATGCAAAGAAGGTCACTGCCTCTCTTGAATGCAAATTTTATATGCTTTAGAGAGATTTTTAATTATAAAATGCCATTCACTCCCTTTCATGAAGAAAAAGGGTTGAGGGTTATTTTTTGAGGTTTGAATGTTCCACCACACATTATTTGGCATATGAAATATCTATACACACATATTTGGCTCGATATGGCTCCTACAATGGATTATCTTTACCTGTGCTCCCCCGCAACACATCCAGTTATCAGTGCGACCTTTGACCCGAGGGATACAGCAAAAGGGAGCGCACATCTTGCTCTTTTTCATGTCACACACAAATGATAGATGAATGGATTGTTAGACTTTGGGCTGCTTTTGTGAAACCTCAGAGGAGCAATGACTCAGTGTTGGGAATCTGGCTCTCTTTTTATAAAGCCCCAGATAATATACCAAGAGCACAGAGAAGAGACAAGTTAAAGGCTACGACCATACATTGCACTATGCTGCCACTGGCATGTCTGTCAATGTCCTTGTTAATCGATAATGTGGTCTCTATTTAGATGCAATGACTGACCAAGGTGGTATATAGGTGTGGTTGACGTGTGACCCCTGCTTCTGAGGCAGTGCCAACCTGTACACCACATATAACAACAGCTTTAGTTACAGTTCTACAAAATAAGGGTGAATAAAGTAACATCCTGAAAGATAATCACCAGATATGAACCTTGTTACTTAAGTTTGCTGCCGACATCACATGTTGGTCTTTTTCTGCAGGTGCTACAACAATGTATAGATATGTGTAGCTCCATGAGTAAGTGTGTTTCTGCACGTGTCTGTGTGCAGAGGAAGATACAAGATGTTTTCCATGCAGGTTTGAGATTGAGGGGTCTGAACAGAGGGGGGACAAAAGCGAGTGAGCAAGAGGGTGGAGGGGAGTGGATGAGCCGGTGAGATGGTAATGCAGCATGACACCTCTGAAATGAATCTCTGGTTACCATGGTGAAAAAGCAGGGACGGGACAGTCTCACAGGAGCCTCAAATAAAGCCAGCTGTAAACGATGTTTGATTAGTATTTAGATCATGTTCCTGGTCAGAAAAGACATTTTGTCAGCTGTTTGTGCTCCGCTACCTCTGCTATTGTTCAGTCCACAGCAGGAAAATCAATCTATATAACTCTAATATTTACAAAATATCAACTTCAGTTAATAACTGTTACATTTAAATAGTGATTTTTCAGCCATAGCATAATTTAAATAAGTTTTTTTTTTATTGTTTAATATGAAAAGTTGTTGTCTTATGTTGTATATATGGGTTTGTTAGAGTCTACCGGTATTTTTGCTTACGTAGTAAGTTATTTAAGTCATTAATTTTATTCATTAGCTCACCTATGGGCTAACATCCCCAGCACAATATGAAAGTGCACTGGGGTATCTGCCTCACCATCCTATATGTAAATTGGCAGCGGACAATCTTGTTTGCCAGAAGCTTAAGAGCAGGGAGGTATCTGTGTGCCACATAGCAAATATAGAGTTGGGGTGAGTGGGGCGGTCTTATTTACTCATGCATCTCGGCATTTTAAGTAGATTTTATTTCATCAGTTTGACAATCATCTGGGGAATTTTTAAATGTAAATTGCATGCTTATGGAAAGCTAAAACATGTTTATCTAAATAAGGAAATTGGACTGTTTGCATATTTGAAACAGTGTCATACAGAAGGTCAAACTGTCAAAGTCAAGTCCATGCATATAGCTGGTGTTTACTTACTAGTGGAAGGTGGAAACTAACCAAAATGATGTCAGGCCGGTAAGGCTGTGTCCCCCATGGCAATATTGATTACGTCTGAATACTGAAAGAAAGGATAATGAAGGTGAAGAGCAACAGTGGTGATTAGATTTTTTTTAAATGTATGTGTGTAATTACCACATTGAGTTCCAACATCTACAACCTTTCCTCTGCTGCCTTTGCACTTCTCTGCTCTCCTCTGTCAGCCATGTCACCGATGGACTGCTTACCAAGCTGGAACTAATCACATCTGACTGCTATCTGTCTGCGTCAGTTACACACTAGGCGCCTCATGCCCTCCTGCTATCACGCAGCGAAAAAAGATCCTATGCTACGCATCCATAACAGACAACTGCTGAATGTGTGCAGAGCAGTCATTTTGGTGGGCTGTGTTGGCTCTGAGAAGAAAGTTGCTTTCATTCATTCATTTACCTCACTTGGTTATTCCTATTGGTATAGGCAGCAACGGGGTTGGTGTCTAAGCAGTTTGTCTCAGTGGACAATTGGTGGTCGATCACAGGGTTAACACATGTAGACAATCAATCACTCACACTTCCAGCCAGTTTCACAGTTATTGGCTCACCTGAGATGGTTAGCTCACCTGTGAGAGGAAACACGCATGGACATGCAGGGCAGGGTGGCCATGATAATCCCTGAACATTATCAAACTACAAAATAATGATAATAATAAACTTTAATTATAGTGCATCCTTCAAAACACAGTTAGAAAATGCTTCACAAGACGAGATAAAATTGAAAATGAACAAAATAAATGATTAAAAAAAAAATCAGCTCTCATAAAAGAAAGAAAGAAAATCACCACAATCACTGTTGTTAATAACAGATGATAACAGATAACATCATGTTTATGCTGATGCTCATTCTCATCAATGACCACTTCAGTGTGTGTCCTGTGTGATTGAATCTGTCGGTTGTAGCAGATTTCATTGACGCTGAACTCAATACTAATTACACTAAAATTAAATTATTACCGACTCCAAAGATGTCGAAGCCACTGATTTAAATAATCAAGTTGTTGTTTTCCACCCACTGCCGTGTTTTCAATTGCGTCAGCACTTATGAGTTGGAGATTACCCGCAAAAAAATCACTTTACTAATCATACTGAAATGCATTGTAGCATCATATAGAAATACAACAGAAATGATTATGTGCCATTTTTTTTGTTGTCGTTGTTTTTATACATTTTAAAGTAACTAGTAGCAGAGCATATTACAACTGTATATACAGAACTGTCTTTTTTAAGTCTATGTGAATAAATCAAGAGATTGTTATTTGAATCATGTTGAACCTGATTAATGGCTTGTTCTCTTTGATTCATTCTTCTTTTTTATTTCAATCCGGTCCACTTGATCCTATCCCATACACCCTCTTGACCATATCTCTTCCTCGTCCCCTCCTCTTCCTCTTGTTCACTGTCTGGCCCATGTCGCATGTATGGGGGCGATGTTTGACAGAGACAGATTGCACTGCCACAGCTTAAAGGTGACTGCGTCGCTCCTTGTTCCCTAAAGCGCTGGATCATTGGAATCCATCATGAGCAGCAGCAGTTTTCTCCACATAGACAACATCAGATGGGCAGAACAAGAGAGAAGACAGGGGGACTATATCTGATAAGGGGAGGAAAATACAGGGGTATGATAACAGAGTGGGGAACAATGGATGGATGAAGGTGCGGTGGTGACAATGTTGAGGAGAACTGGAGTATGTGGTGCAGGGATGGTGAGAAGTGCTGAAGAGCTTCACCTCTGTTCACAGAGGTGTATGCTGGGGAGGGGCTGGG